>JAQQSY010005377.1:0-11699 GCA_028646535.1 Procyon lotor | reverse complement strand
AAAAAAAAAAAAAAAAAAAATTTTTAAACATTCCACAATTCCAAAAGGCTTATTACAGAAACACGAGAAAATATCAACAAGCAAACATGGACAAACAGCCGTCACCCACAATTCTACCTTGGAAGGAAACCATTTCATTCTGAAACATCCATCTGGTTTTGGTTTTTATGCAAACATAGTTCATGTTCCTTCCAAACATGAGAGGCTGTTTGCATATCATCCTTGACCTACATTTCTCACATAAAACTACAATATTCTTGCTGTTAAAACCACTTTTAAAAAATGATTGAAATACATCAAGCACACAGAAGCATATCAAGAGCTAGATCAACAAAACCTCATGGAGCCCCTGAAGCCTGCATAGCATGGCCTTGTCGTTATACCACAGTTTAAGTACACATTCTCAGCTTTGAGCAGCAGAGTTTGTTTTTTGTTGTTGTTGTTGTTGTTTTTAAGATTTATTTGAGAGAGAGAAAGAGCACGCAAGCACGCAAAAGTGGCAGGCAGAAGCAGGCTCCCCGCTGAGCAGAGAGCCGGACATGGGGCTCGATCCCAGGACCCTGGAATCATGACCTGAGCAGCAGATGCTTACCCTTAACCGACTGAGCCACCCAAGTACCCAGCAGAATTCTTATTCTCAAATTTCTCCTGTACCAGGAAAATCTTTCCTTCAGTACCAGGACCTCCCATTTCCCCTCCTTTGTTTGGCTCATTCCCTCAAATATGGATTACTTTTAATGTCCTGCTGCCTTCAGCTTCTCCGAGATCCATCTCATTCCACACACATCACATGGGCATCCCTAAAACTGTCATTCGCAGGCTAAAAGATCTATAGCCCCCAGGGCTCCACAGCAGAACTCTGATGTCAGCCCCTCCACTTCCGACAGCTCTATAATAAAAAACACTTCAGATGCTTGCAAAAATATCAATATCAAAGGCCAATGGTCTAATGCCTCTCTGTGAGTCCTTACCAACCCCACTGAGCTCTGAGGCTCTTCACATCAAGCTGAAGCTGCCACATTACAAAACCTTCACACCAGCCTGGGCTTGCTTCACCTCCAACACCTTGTTCCTCTGACACGCAGGGAAATGGCTCCTCTCTTAAGTAAACAGGACTGTTAACTCTCTCTGCACGTGATCCCAAGACCCCTGTTGCTCTGGATAACCACTAGCTGGTCCCAGGCTTCCCACTTAATTTACTACACGCCCACTCCTCTCCCAAGGTCAGAAACCCAAGAGAAAGCCAACCTTGCTGCAAACACATTTGTTGAAGGTGGCTGACACAGGCCCTACTGGTAGGCCCTGGCAGGTCAGCTCCTCCTAACACAAAGCACCGGGACTGGTAAGTGACAGAACTCTAGGATTAAGACCCCACACAGCTCCCCATGTAGGCCCTAGGCCTTGTAGTTACGGCTCTTCTGATGGCTTCATCCCCTTTCAACTCATTACTATCCCACATTCACACCAACATACATCTGTGCGCTTGCACGCGTGCGCACACACACACACATGCTGCACACCCAATGATGTCAAATGTTACTAGCACACTCCAGGCCATGGCATTCTTCAAAGGGGCAGGCATCAATCCTAGCACTGGTCCTCAATGGGGCCATAACCCACCTTCTGCCTGTTGTCAAAACCCTCAAAAGGATGCACAACACAAGAGACGGATTCCTGCATACCAGAGAACTGGGCCAACACTCAACAGGGAGAATTTTGAGTTCAGAAAAAGAGCAACTTCTTGCCACCTGTTAACAAGTGGAATTTTTTAAAGATTTTATTTGATGGAGCAGAGACAGCAAGAGAGGAAACACAAGCAAGGGGAGTGGGAGAGGGAGAAGCAGGCTTCCCGCTGAGCAGGAAGCCTGATGCGGGGCTCCATCCCAGGACCCTGGGATCATACCTGAGCTGAAGGCAGATGCTTAATGACTGAGCCACCCAGGCGCCCCAACAAGTGGAATTTACTTAAGAGGACTCCTACCTCTGGAGTTTTCGTTGAATGAACACGAACACACACACACACGCACACATGCACACACACACACACCCTTCATTAGGAAATTAAGGAAACCATTCCTGAGGGTAAGACAGGTTTCTTTTATTAATTTTTCCTAAACTCATCTGTTTATTTAATGTTTCTCTTAGTGTAAGAACGTGACCTGGAGCTTTAACAAACCAATTTGGATAATGCAACCTGGATAAATGCTTGTCTGCAAACAAGTCAATTATCACACACTCTCTGGCCTGGCCTCCAAGTAAATCCAATTGGTCTTAAAGCCTGTCTGAACAGAGAGCAAGCAGACCACATCGTCTTATTTCTAGTTTAAACTTCAGTTTTACCCCTATCCCAACACCCACACCCTCCCCCACAGAAAAAGTTTTCTTAGAAGAAAGGGCCATTGCGGACTGAGTCGGTTGCCCAAGAATTGGCTTAATCCTGCAGCCAGCAAACCGAAGTAGCTACTGGCCTCACTGCAGGCCAGCTGGAACTCAAAGCATGACAGACAGGTACAGAATGGATAGACCCTCTAAGGACAGGGCCAAGTCCTGGGGCTACAAGGCTTCCGACACACACCACCTTCCACCTTCCTCCTCTGAGCAGGGTTTCTCTGTCGCACTTCAGAACTTGGCAACACTCTAGTATTTTTTAGTGCAAAGATGGACAGAAACTTATTCTGCAAACATCTTATTTCTAACATAGGCCAAAAGTAACAGAGAAGTACTCTGTTACATAGGTAACAATCATTACAAAGATCCAAAATGTAACCAACACAGCTTCTAACAGTCTCTAAGGCAGGTACCAGCTATGGCCTCTAATACATGCTTCCCTTGGAGTTTCCAGAATACTTCCCTCCTATCACCACTGCCATAAAGGGCAGGCCCAGGGAATGCTCTGGTGCCCCTGACATCGGCCACACACAGTAAGAATGTGGTGTTGCTCAAGTCAGACACCATGCTTCTTTAACACTAATTTCAGACTCATCCAGTAGTCCAGTGTATCTTAGGGTTTGGTTTGGTTTTATCTGTCGGCTCTTTAACAAATAAATTGGCAGGTTCACGGCAGGTATTAACACTTAACATACAAGTGACTGCGAATGAGCTCAAAAGAACTTTTAACTCTTGTCCTAGGACTTTAAGCTATATCTCAAATTTACACAGAACATCTCTCACCTGAATGAGGCCAGGATACAAATCTTTACACCATAATTAACAAGAATCAGTTCTTCAGCTCAATTTACCATGCCTATATCCACTAGTACATCTATCCAATTCTAACTTCCCAAGGAGAACAATTATTTAGACTTATGTTTGGGGTATTTGTGAACGCACTTTCAGGAACATACTTTCTCGGGAAGAGCTTCCAGGTCCAAAATCCTCTGTTATTAACTTGCTGCAGGCGAAGGGGTCTATTTTCCCAAGAGCAACACATGGCATTTCTAAGAGGAGCTCCTTCATTGGGGGCAGGGGGAGGTAGGGGTGGAAGTCTAAGTGGAGTGGAAGTGCAGTGTGAAGGAGCTCAGCGCATACCCCTCATGTTCTGCAATGTTCATCTAGGCCATGCCACGCTCTAGCCCTCAGAAAGAGGGGACCCCAGCCCCATCCCCACACCAGGCGGGGGAGCCCTCGTGGCAATCTCCACTACAGCCTTCTGAAGCACAATTTCAAGAGTTCCTGCCACATAGGTCACAATGAAAAGTCTGCTTGACAGCTAGTTAGAGCCTTTGCTTATAGCTCAGCTTTCCAAAACAAACTTATCCTTGTGTAAGCATGATTAAACATAAAAGGAGTGAAGCAGAAGCTCGGTAAGTAAAACTAACTGGGCTTCTAAATAGTACCATTATGAAAGATACAATGCACTTAATTTCTGTATCTAACTATTTAGAAGTCAAAATGCTCCATACATTACCTATATCCCCTCCCACGAAATCCCCTAAAAACTGACTAAGAAATCTCCAGTACTTGATTGCTCTAGTTGATATTTAGAACAAAGTTGACAACTTAAAGCTTTATAATAGTCTGTTTTAATATAAACAATTGTTGGAATCAATCAATGTCCATTTCAGGAAGCTTCTTGTCTGAATCCGAAGGCACAGATGTATCTGTACCCTCCTCAGCAGCCTGAGGGCCTGGGCTGTCTCCTTGTCCGTCCACTGGTCCATTCTGCTCTGCATTTTTTTGCTCCTCTTTCGGAGGTTCCACTTTGGGTTTGGGCTTTGTAATTATAGGGCTACAGATACTCATCAGCTCCTAGAATACAGAGGAGAGGAGAATGTGGGTTCTTAAAAATAGCAAATTTTATATGACATTCTCAACTTAAACCCAAGTCCAACCCCTCCCAACCGGAAGCCAGAAACTAAGACGCACTAATGAAGTTCCCTCTGAAGTGTCACTTTAAGGACCATTAATAATAAACAACAAGGCTGACAAGACTATTAAATATTCAAAGCCATAAATTACCTTAATTTTAGCTTCAATCTCTTTCGCCTTGACAACTGGGTCCACAGTCAGACTCTGCTTGTTCTGCAGATTCAGTTTGTTATTCATCCACTCCATGGCCTCATTCGTGCTTTTTTCCACCTTCACCATGTCAGCAGCATCCAAATGGTCATACTGGTCCTCCTGCAACCAGGAGACAACCAGGTGAGTGTCAAGGAGGATACTCTCCCCACCCAAATATGATCTAGTTGTTAGCCATCTTTCAAAAAGGTACAGTCTTTCCAAAAATCAGCCTCACCATCCAAATGGACACTGAATTCCTTTTTAAAAAAAAAAAAAAAGTCAATTAAGAAAAAGTAACCCCCTGGGGTGCCTGGGTGGCTCAGTGGTTAAGCGTCTGCCTTCGGCTCAGGTCATGATCCCAGGGTCCTGGGGTCGAGCCCCGCATCGGGCTCCTTGCTCGGCAGGAAGCCTGCTTCTCCCGCTACCATTCCCTCTGCTTGTGTTCCCTCTCTCGCTGTGTTTCTGTCAAATAAATAAAATCTTTAAAAAAAAAAAAAAGTAACCCCAGTTTTTTAAAACACTCAGGACGGGGTGCCTGGGTGGCTCAGTGGGTTGAGCCTCTGACTTCAGCTCTGGTCATGATCTCAGGGTCCTAGGATCGAGCCCCGCATCGGGCTCTCTGCTCAGCAGGGAACATGCTTCCCCTTCTCTCTCTGCCTGCCTCTCTGCCTACTTGTGATCTCTTCCTGTCAAATTAATAAATAAAATCTTTTTTTAAAATAAATAAAAATAAAACACTCAGGAAATACACTTAAGGGCCAAAAACGTACATAAGGGTAGCGATTAAAAGACCTAAATGGTATAAAAATATGTGCTTGACACACAACTTATGAAGGTAATTTCACAAATATGACATTACAGGTCACAAGATGTAAAAGCAGAGATTTAGGCATGCTAGGGAGGAACCAAAACAATAATGAATACAATTTTTTAAAGGAGACCTTCTAGAAAACAAAATTTAAAAAAAATAAACAAGACCAATTTATCTCTCAGAAGTTTCTTACAATGACTGTCCATCAAGAACCTGAAGCAGAATGAAGTGGTTAGGAACCCAAAATTTGTAGTCAGACCTCAGGCCAAACCCCACCTCTCAGTATTAACCTTGGGTGTTACTGAAGGACAGTGAGGCTTAAAGAAGTTAGAAGTTACCTGTAACTATTACTGACATGACCACCTACCTATTAGGGTACTCTGAGGATTTAATGAAATAATCTATTTATGCAACGTATATCACACGGTGCTCAAAAATTTTTAGGTCATTTACTGTTCACACAGTCCTATATCTGCATAACAAAACAAACCATATGGCCTAATGATTCTCAGAAAGACCGGGATACAGCAGGTTAAGTCACTGATGAAGCATTTCACAGCAAGAAAAGGAAGAAGAACAATATCGCTCACTTCCAGATTCTATTAAAGAGAGTAGCATATCCCAGGGTTCTTAGTAAGGGTTCTTAGTAGTATTGTATAAAATATTATACACATTACACTAATATCCCAAAAAACAGTATTACTAAACAACAGTTTTAAAAAAGCAAAAAACTGCTACGTAAATGCCTCAAAACTTTACCAAAATAACAGTAGGAAAAGAAAAAAGATACCTTGTTTTTGAAAGAGCTGATTACTTTCATATACTGCTGGATTTGTTTCCCTAGTTCTTCAAATAACTTTGGTCTTTCTTCAGATTCCTGGAATCGCATCTTAATAGGTTGACCTAGATTCTTAACATAGGAAAGAATGCTTCAACTATCAGAGTAGTATTGTTTCTACTATTACTAAGATCTACCATGGATTAAAGTACATTTCACCTCCATGTCCTTGATGTGAAAAGCCTAGTATCTCTTCCCATCCCACTGAAATCTATCCTAGGGCTAGAGATGAGACTATACCTCTATACTACTCCATGTGGAGCCACTTCAATTTGTCACTGGAATCCTAGTTCTGAAAGTGGGGAGACAACCCAAAAGGAGGTGCTACATAGTGTTACACAGTCCTTAATAAGAAGCACACCTGTCAAAAAAGTTTTTAAAAAACAAAATCTGATGGAGCCTCTAGTTCTAACCATCAATTTATCTGATGGTAATAAATAGCATAAAAGTGGATTACAGAATAATAAATAGCATAGAAATGAAAATCAGCAAAATCCAGACCAGGTAAAAATCTGACCTAGGATATATGAACTACTTTTTTAAATAAATGAATAAGGGGACAGAAATGATGGGAGAACTACACAGATTGAAGAGACAAAGCAATAAAATGTATGGTCCTTACGGGGATTTTCTCTGTCAAACTAAAAACTAACTTATAAAACAACTGGAACATGAAAACTAAATGCATGGTGACACTTTTTTAAATGTGATAATAATACAGCTTAAGGTTACAACATTTTCTTTTCAATATATATTGAAATATTTTAGATTAAATATAACATGATATTTATATATCATGGGATAGTGTACTACCCCATCCAAATAAATGGGAGTGGGAGGGAACAGAAAAGAAACAAAACAGGTCATAAGCTAAAACTGTTAAAACTGCTATTGTTGTACTTGAAAGTGTTTGACATCTCCCATAATAAAAAGTAAAGCAAAAGACTTCTTTGGAGACATCTCACTGCAAGCTCCTATTATCCTTCTGTAATGGTAAGAAAACTGCAGGCACTGTCCTTGAGCAATTCCATTTCAGAAGTTCCTCACAATGGCCCAGTTTGACAAGAAAGTAAGTAATCCACAAAATTGTGAGAACTTCTTCCTGTACATTTGCATCCTTTTGCAAACAAAGGCCTCAACCTTAGATCATTTTTTGTATTTTTTTTAATGAAGTTTTATTCAAACACAATTAACACAATTACTTCATTCACTTATAGTCCTTAACTCAGAGGAAAGGTATGACGGTAGACATGCGCTAAAACACTCAGTGTACTAGGAACGAACCAGGGACCTTTAGATTGTCAGCCTAACACTCTCCCAACTGAGCTATTTCGGCACCCTCTTTTTTTTGTACTTTTGACCCTAAGCTTTAATGATCAGATTCTTTAAATACAAAACCAGATACTTTGCTTCAACGAAAATCAAAACTATATAAACAACTTTGCCTCAACTGCACTACCAGTACCTTTACAAGAGGTCACATATCTTTCTGGTCTTTCAATTGCCACACCAAGAATGCAATCTCCTTCAGAAAAACTTTTAAGTCCAAACTGAATTTTCAGAAAAATAATTTTGTTACCATAAGGTTCTAAAAATAAGAAAATGACCATAAGTGATAAAGGGTATAGTTCTTCAATCACTTTCAGCCTGTATTCATTACTTGATATGAGAACTCCTCCCAATTTTGAGATAAAACCTTGGAAATTATAGCATGCGTTTAGGTTTCAGAACACCTCTGCTTTCAAGAATCACTTAAAAAAAAAAAAAAAAAAAAACAGAAGGAAATGCTCTCCATCCTCCTGCTTTATTTAACTAAGTTCTAGGCCCAACATCAGGCTTAAATTCCTGAAGATAACATCAAGAGTCACATATTCCACCAACCAAGCCAGCCAGGGCAACCCCAAGAATCACTTACTTTTAATTCCGCCAATTTATCGACATAAACTTGCTTTGGCTGGTCTTCTCCATCCTCATATAACCAATTTTCAGTATCTTCTAGTTTCAAGGTAAAACTGTTACGATCCTAAATATGAAGAACATATTATGATTAGGTCAGTCAAAAATCAGCTGATTGACCATTGAGGTCATAGGCAAAGACTGCAGTATCTGAATTTGCTTTAAAATACGGGGTGTGAGAGGGGACTGAGAGGTGGGGACAGATGAGGGACACAGACAAAAATGGCAATGTCATTTTGCTTGATACCTACAGATGGTTTTATTATTCTCTCTGCTGCAGGGGATAGGTTTAAAATTTAAAAAACCAAATTTGGATAATTTGGTTATTTGAAAATTACAGAAATAAAAACTGCATTTAAAAATATGTAAGGTGGGGAGCCTGGGTGGCCCAGTCAGTTAAGCATCTGCCTTCAGCTCAGGTCAGCCCCGTATTGGGCTCCTTGCTCTCCTTGCTCAGCAGGGAGCCTGCTTCTCCCTCCACCTCTGCCTGCCATTCACGTTCATGCTCTCTTGTTCTCTCTCTAAAGTAAATAAAATCTTTAAAAAAATAAAATAATGGGGCGCCTGGGTGGCTCAGTCGTTAAGCGTTTGCCTTCGGCTCAGGTCATGATCCCAGAGTCCTGGGATCAAGCCCCACATCGGGCTCCCTGCTCGGCAGGAAGCCTGCTTCTCCCACTACCATTCCCTCTGCTTGTGTTCCCTCTCTCGTTGTGTTTCTCGCTGTCAAATAAAATCTTTTAAAAAAATAAATAAAATAATGTAAGCCCCCAAAAAAATAAGTAAAATCTTAAATAAAAATGTAAGCTATTTAACTAAAACACTGTATTGGCTATTTGAAAGCTGCTAATTAGCAAGTAGCTCTTAAAAGTTCTCTTCACAAGAAAAAGGACTTTTTTAACTTTGTATAGTGACATTTAACTAGACTTATATGATCATTTCATAATTTATAGTATATACATAATATATACATCATTAAGTTATACTCCTGAAGCTAATGTTATACTGTCAATTATACCTCAATTTTTTTTAAAGTGAATTAAAATACAGAAACATGAGAGAAGGATGGGCTGACTTAAGGAAAAATACCAGGTAAATAATGGCTTGCAAATCTATCAAAAAGTGATGCATTACCAAAAAAAGGAAAAAATGACACATGAGGACAAGACTTTGGGAAACAGTGCACTCTCAGAAATACAAAACTTGGGGTGCCTGCGTGGCTCCATTGTCAAGCATCTGCCTTTGGGTTTCCCAGAGTCCTGGGATTGAGCCCCACAAAGGGCTCCCTGCTCAGTGAGAATACTGCTTCTCCCTCTCCTACTCCCCCTGCTTGTGTTTGCTCTCTTGCTGTCTCTGTCAAATAAAAAAAAAATCTTTTAAAAGGGGGAGGAGGGGTGCCTGGGTGGCTCAGTGGGTTAAGCCTCTGCCTTTGGCTGAGGTCCTCATCTCAGGATCCTGGGATCAAGCCCCACATCCGGCTCTCTGCTCAGCAAATAGCCTGTTTCCCTCCCCTCTCTCTCTGCCTGCCTCTGCCTACTTGTGACCTGTCAAATAAAATCTTCTAAAAAAAAGAAAGAAATATAAAACGTTTCCCCAAAAAAGCCCATTTTTAATCATTTGACCTACAGATTTCAGCAAATATGCCTACCACATTTAAGGCTGTTCCCAGAAGACACCTAGTAGGTAGGCACATACTTACATCTTCACTCACAAACTTCTCATATTCCCCACTAAGCTTGTCTCTCATCTCGTACACATATTCTTCCACTGCATTCTTGGCATCATTCCTCTCCTTCTCCAGTTTATCCTGCATGATCATCTTACCCTAAGAAGAGTATAAATGAGATATTCAGACAAGTGAGACAATATCCCCCCCCCCTTTTTTTTTTACAATATCCCCTTAAATACAAGTACTGTAATTATAAAAGTGGAGAATCCTTCTTCCCCAAATCCTCTTAGTTCTGCAAATAATCCAAGAAAGGAAAAGTACAAGTATCAGTCCCCAATAAATTATGAAGATCAAGTGTGAGTTCTATGAGTGTGCTTAGAAAAAAAAAGTAATAGAAATACCAAGATTTAGAAACTCAAAAGCAGAAATAAGGAAAAGAACTCAACAAGAATTTTAACATTTTAAGAACGAATTTTAAGAAACTATTAGCTCCATGTCACAAGGTGGTATATTCTGCTATAGGATTACTACACAATACAAACAAGATCAAATGATTTATAGTATAAATGTTAAAGTTCTGTAAAACAAATCTAAGATCCAAGGGATACATGATAGAAAAACTTCAGAGACAACAATTAATTCAGGAATTCGTGCACCAGGATGCCAAACCCTGCACTACTCACAGTACCAAGAGTTCAACATTGACTAGCAATAAGGGAAGGAATTAGTAATACACAAAACAGCACTACCACTAATGCTTTGATTTCTCCTACTGATCAACATCCATGACCCACCACCTCAAACATCCCAAGCTCTCAAGAGAACACACACACACACACAAACCTGAACATGAATGATACTACCCCTAAACCAAAGACGTACTGTCAAAGATCTCTTAACAGAGCTGCTAGCTATAGACATATAAAACCAAAAAAGAATTTTGGTATCCATGGGATTTGCCCTTGAAGTACCCAAAAATCTAAAATTACTGCCTTAAACTCCAAACAACTGAAAATGCATAAAAGGTCACTGGACAAGGTGTTTGAATGCTATGGCCACATTAATCTGTTAGCTTCTTGTTCTGAGAAATCTGAAATAACCACCTCATTTTCAATGTACAAGTTGAGCATCTCTCTGTCTATCTGCCACAACAGCTGATTCTCAATTGGCAGGTCCACAGTACTGGTCTTCACTTTTGCCTTCTTGGCTTGAGGTGGTTGGTCCATCTTTTTGTCTTTTGATCCAGCTTGAGAGGTCTAAAATAACAAAAAATCATTATTAACAAACACATATACAGACTATCTTAAAGAACCTCTAAATGGGTCATGTTTTCAAGAGTGCTTTTTTGTTTTTTATGAGTTTGTTTTCTAATGATATATATAACTTAAGATGACTACCTATAATATCTACAAAGTTAAAAACATAAGTATCATACAAGTACTCAAATCCACAGAGACAGAAAGTAACAGTGGGTGCCAAGGGCTAGGGAGAGGGAAAGTGGGGAAATGGGGAGTTGTTTAATGGGCACAGAGTATCCATTTGGCAAGATGAAGAAGTTTAGAAGACTGGCTGCACCACAACATGAATATAATTACTACTACTGCACTGTGTACACACACACACACACACACACACACACACACACACACACAACCTCCCATAACCCCACAATCAGCACATCATCACTATTAAATCTTCTATTTTCAGGGCACCTGGGTGGCTCAGTGGGTTAAAGCCTCTGCCTTTGGCTCAGGTCATGATCTCAGGGTCCTGGGATCCAGTCCTGCACCAGGCTCTCTGCTCAGCAGGAAGCCTGCTTCCCTCTCTCTCTCTGCCTACTTGTGATCGTTCTCTGTCAAATAAAAAAAATCTTCAAAAAAAATCTTCTATTATCTTCTACTCTTACCTAAACATATAGACATACATAT
>JAQQSY010005376.1:0-11699 GCA_028646535.1 Procyon lotor | reverse complement strand
CTTGAAGGGAGGGAGATTTTAGGTCAGTGAGTGTTTCTTCTAAGTATTAGATAACTGTCTCAAGTTTTAACTCACTGTTAAGGAATATTGAGTAAGAAAAGACAGACAAGTTAATGCTGTTAACTTTTGAGCTGATAAATGAAAAAGGACATGTCAGCAATAAAAGTAAGGTTTACGAGGTGGCATTTTGTTTGAACTTGAGAAATATATCTTGATGTGGAGGAATAGTAAGAATAGAAGTGATCATTGGGTATGTAGGCATTAAATTCATACACATGATGAGTTTGGGTGGGTTGGATTAATGATCCATTCGGTTTCTTGGCTCTTGATTTTTAACTGTGATTACAGCATCCCCCACCCAAAAGTAGAGCATTCCAATGAAAAATTTTGTAAGCCAAAAATGGCTTACAAAGTAAAGAACCATTAATTTATGTGGAAAATAGTTTTTGGTATTCCCAGACCTCAAAAATAACCCTATACTTTTCAGATGCATAAGAGGCTTAGACCTGAGGGACACACAAAGTAAAGAGAGATAAGGAATAGACAGACGCTTATAGATGCATTTCAAAGCTGTGGTGGCTTGTTGCTGAGTGTTGTTCCCAACACTTGATGGTGCCATTCTTGCAGCTCAGGGTGCATGCTGCCTCAATGTCATGCTGCAAACAAATAGTGAACACTGTTTTTCCTTTTTGCATTTTCCGTAAAAGTGAAAATCCTCTTTGATTCTTTCAGTTTTCGAGAATAGGTAACTAGTGTAGGTTGGTGGTGAAGTTGAAGGCAAAGTGGCAGAAGGGGAACTTTCAAAAAGTAAGTGATAACCTGTATTGGTAATTAATTTGGAAATTAAGTGACACTTCAGGAAGCCATCACAGCTCTTGACTGATTTCACTTAAACCTTCCCACAAAAGGTTAAAGGATACTAAATAAAAATACTCACTGGGGTTAAATAAATTGCCTGTCTCCAGTAATATGTCTCTGCAGTAGAATTAACTTTGTCTATGTCTAATTACTGGGAAGATCATTGAATATCCTGAGAGTTAAATAAGCCAAAATATAAAGTCATTACCTTTTTTAAATTGTTTTTATTATTATTTAAGTAATCTCTGTAGCTCATGTGGGGCTCAAACTTGGCAACCCTGAGATCAAGAGTTCTGTGCTCCTCAGACCGAGCCAGCCAGGTACCCCAAGCCTTTACTTTTTTTTTTTTTTTATTATTATGGATCGAACTCTAGCAAAATGCTTGGTCCTCTTTATACTCTTTATACTATTCCATGTAATAATAGCAACATTCCTGTGAGTTCTAAAACTGATATGTTGTAATGATTTCACCAGATGTTTTGTGTACTTTTTTTAACTTAACATCAGTGTGCCTTTGAATCTGTTACAGTGAACAAAGTTTGTTGAATATATTGACAATTAAAATATTGCATGTGTTCTTAATTTTTAAAAAATTTAATAAGTTTCATGGAAGTTTAATTTTAATCCTAAAATCATTTTTACTGTACACCATAGCTAAAGGAGACTGTATTTTAATAGGCCAAGCAGCTTTCTGGCATTAGAAGGGATAGGATAATGAAACAATATGTGGTGGATGAAATAAATCTAATCTTAAATCTATAAAGGCTAGTTACTCACTGAAAGTAGAAAAATGAGCTTGAGAAGCAACTAAAATCTTTTTTTTTTTTTCTTAAGATAGGTATATTCATTTGAGAGGGAGATCACATGGAGGGGGAGGGGCAGAGAGGATCCCCAAGTGGACTCCCAGCATGGAGCCAAAAAAGGGCTGCAAACCAAACAAGGCTCCAACCGACAATCCATGAGATCACCACCCCACCTGAAACCACAAGAGTTCAACAATTAAGAGACTGAATCACCCAGGTGCCCTGCAACTAACATCTTTTTAAATCTTTTTTTGAAGGTTGTTAAAATGAGTAGGTCACTTCTTTAGAAAGGGAGATCATTTTTCTTGTTTAGTATACTTTATTTTGGTTGTTTAATTTACCATATTTAAACAAAGTGTAATATAAACAGCATTTAAAACAAAAGATTTTCCTTTTTTTAAAAAAGATTTTATTTATTTGACTGAGAGTGATCACCAGTAGGTAGAGAGGCAGGCAGAGAGAGAAGGAGAAGCAGGCTCCCTGCTGAGCAGAGAGCCAGATGCAGGGCTTAATCCCAGGACCCTGAGACCATGACCTGAGCCGAAGGCAGAGGCTTTAACCCACTAAGCCACCCAGGTGCCCCAAAAGGTTTTCCTTTTGAAGTAAAACTAATTCTAGACTTTTAAAAAGTTTATAGTAAGTATTTGTTATAATTGCTGGATGTGAATTACAGCCTAATATAGCTATAAAATTTTTATATAAGTCAAACTATTGAAAATGCAAATTACATGTAAAGTAATGCATGTCATAAATATAATTATGAACATAATGATAAACGCCCATATGAAACCCCTACCCAACTATAGAACTAGGACGTTACCAGTTTTACATGCATCCATTCTCTAGCCTGTCCTCCTGATTTTCCTCTTAACACTAAGAAACCATTATCTGAGTGTTGTTTAACATCTCCTTTGTCATTATTAAAAAATGTGTATACATATGTTTGTGTCTCTAGACAATGTATTGCTAAGTTTTGCTTTGGAGCTTTAAAAATAGTATTCTGTATATATATTTTTTGATTTGTATTTATACATTTCCTAGTTGATGAATATTTAGGTTTCCAACTTTTTGCTTTTATGAATAATGCTACTATGAACACTAAAAACTATTTTCGGATGCATATGTATGGATGGTTGCTGGATTGTATGCCTCGGACTTTTGTAATAATTTTTGTTTCAATTCACAAAAATATAATACACCACCCCAAAACTTGGTGACAAAAAGCATTTGATTGTGTCACAATTCTATGGGTGGAATGAGAGTTTTTTTTTCTGCTTCGTGATGTCAGCTATGGTGCTGGGATGATTACAGTCATCTGTAAGCTCAACAGGCTACAGTCAGCTGGGGCTAGGAGTGCTGGGATGCTGTACTGCTTAAGAGTCATCTGGAGTCTTGATTGGGAGCTCAGCTGCAGCTTTTAGCTCCTTCATGTGGCTGCTTAGGTTGCCTCACAGCATGGCAGCTGAATTCTAAGAAAGAACATTCCAAGAGCAAGAAAGCTGCTTGTCCATTAAGGGCTAGGCATGGAATGATCAGTGTCACTTCCAGTATGTTTTATTGTTCAAAATAGACACAGGCCTATCAGAATCATACATACTGGTAGGGACAGAATTATTTTGGACTATCTTTGGAGACTAGTTACCATAATGTCTGTGTCATTTTTATTTCTTCTGTCATTTACAGAAGACTTTGTACTTTTATGTTTTATGTTTGTGTCTCCAGTCAGTTTTGTTTGTTTTTTTTTTTTAACTTGGTTATTTTGATTTGGGGGGAGGGATACTGAGTCTGGGTTAAATTTGTTGCAAATTTTAATGCTTTTTGTGGCTTAATGGTCCTTAAGCACTGTAAGATAGATATTTTATTACCCTTGTTTTACAGATGAGAAAAGGAAGTACTGTTTAGTGTGTTGAGCAAATACTTTGTGAAGTCTGAAGCTTTGGGTAATATTTTTGGTTTTAAAAACAGCATGTGCAAATGTGTACAATTATGAAATGGCATGATGCTTCCATCCATCTCCTTACTACACCCCTCCACTTCCAAAAGACTGAGGCTTGGAAAAACTTACAAGTATTTGTTATTCACTTATGGCCTATTATAATATTCTTGGTAAAGTGCTAAGTGACTTGGCCAGAGTGACAGAACCAGCCAGTACACTCATCTCCCAAGTTTTTTCTAGTCCTACGGATCTTGCCTATACCCATACTTGACAGTTTTTTTCCCCACTAAATTATTCAGCTGGATCAGTCAGTCACTATCTGCCAACGCATTTCAAAACTTATGTTTTTGATAACTGGACTAGTTCCTTTGAGGGTATGCTGGAGATCTCAAAAGTCAGTGGTAAGGAATTGGGCAGATATTTGCGATTTTCTTAACTGATCCCACATCCAAACTTTATCATGGAAGTTAAGTTTCTTAAGGGTTGTGGTCAGAATATATTTTTTCAAAATAACGGAAGCCCGAGAGTCACAACCAATATTCAAGTATTTGCTTTATGTACTTTAAAAAGCACACTTTTAGGCTTTGAGTGTAGTGAGTTGCTTTAAAACTGAAAATACTACAGAACAATTCTGAATTCCATAATGCAAGGCTTTGAATAAAATGAGACAACTTTCTATCATGCCTGAACAAATACAAAATACACAGAAATAAACTTGTAGACACTTCCCAGCTCTCAAATTAAGAAGATTGTTCGGTGTAAAAGTTTCCCATCATTACAGTTCTGTGTGTTGAAGACAGATACTTCAGTACAGCTCTCTGGTGTAAAAGCAGTGCTTCAGGGAGCATGACTTATTTTCAAGTTCCTTCAGATTTCTTGGATCTAAGATTCAAAGGCAGAAATGAAAGTCATAATAATACTTCTGCTTAGTGGAGGAATTCTTTGACATGTAGTGGAATACAGAGCATCTTTAGACTGACTCAGAAACCTTTTCTACCGGAGATACCAGCCATTGTATGATCAAGGCTTTTACTAATTTTTTTTCTTTCCTGCCCCAGTTTCTTCCACTTTCAGTGTCCTACATTAGAATTAATTACCTTCCTCAAGAAGTAAACTGAAGTATAATGTGTTTGCTATAATATTGATAACAGTGTTACAATGACAAAATATAGGTGTCAAGTAATTGGGCAAAAAGCTAATGCCAGATTGCACCAGGTTGAACATAATGTAACACCATTTGAAAGAAAAGGGGGAGAGATGGGGTGAGGCCATTTAAAATTCAGTAAATGCGGGGCGCCTGGGTGGCTCAGTAGTTAAGCACCTGTCTTGGCTCAGGTCATGATCCCATGGTCCTGGGATCTAGCCCCGCATCAGGCATCGGGCTCTTTGCTCAGCGGGGAACCTGCTTCTCCCACTACCATTCCCTCTCTAGCTGTGTTTCTCTCTGTCAAATAAATAAAATCTTTTAAAAAAATAAAATTTAAAAAAAAATTCAGTAAATGCATTTGCAACATTTGTAATTCTCAGAATAAACAAATTTTAAAATAGAATATACCCCAAACATGCTAATCTCTGAGGAGTTTAATACATGTTATTTTATAGAAATTGCTGAAATTACTTTATGTGAAGGATACCAAAGTTTTCATATAGTTCAGTATTTTTCCTTTAAACCCCTTCAAATGGGAAGAGAAAACTGTTCATTCTTAATTAGCCCCTTCTTGAGTTATGTTTGCTGGTACTTTGAAAAGTTTCTGATGAAAAACTAAATGGAAAAACCTTTAATTCCTCTAGACTACAGAATGAGCTTATACCTAGAAGAGAACATAGAAATCATAGAAATTATTTGTTAAAGTGGTTGCCATAAACGTGTTCTGCAGAACACGTATCCCAGAAATTGCAGTTCAAAACAACCTCTGATAATTTAAATTTGGAAAAGCTGCATATCCTATCTATTTGTTTATAATACATATTAGCATGTTAAAGGCTTAGATATTCTTCTATACATTGTTAATTTTCTTTAGTGTTTATCATATTTAAAGATTTTTTATTTATTTATTTGACAGAGGGAGAGGCAGCAAGTAGGCAGAGAGGCAGGCAGAGAGAGAGGGGGAAGCAGGCTCCCTGCTGAGCAGAGAGCCCCATGCTGGGCTCGATCCTAGGACCCTGGGATTATGAACTGAGCCGAAGGCAAAGGCTTTAACCCACTGAGCCACCCAGGCACCCGTTTATCATATTTAATTTAGGAATTACTGTAGAATTTTTTAAAAAGATTTGTGTTCTTAATGTTTGTTAGTTGGAAATCTTATTTCTGTAGAATATGACTATATGTCCTGACTTAAATATATGTAACATACTACATATTTAGATTTTTAATGGTTATTTGGAAATCTTATTTGTATAATATAATATGTAGTAATTATATATTAGTAGATATATAATAAGTGTAAATATGGCGTGTTTATATAAATATAATGTTTGTTGGAGGTCTTTTTTCTATAACATGTGAATGTGTGTCTGACCTAAGTAAGTATTATATATGCATGTATGTGTTCTCTGTGGAGAGAAAGAGAATACGTGCCAGGTGTTTTAGATTTCAGTATATATTGGATTTAACCAAGCAAAAAATTTCATTGGGTAGTTTTAATTTATCAAATCCACTATTTTATTATTTTATTTCTTTTAAAGATTTATTTGAGAGAGCGAATGCAGCAGTAGGGAGGAGGGGCAGTGGGGGAGGGGGAGAGAGAACGAATCCAAAGCAGATTCCTTACTGAGTGCAGAGCCCATTATGGGGCTTGAATCTCAGGACCCTGAAATCATGACCTGAGCCAAAATCAAGAGTTGAACAATTTGAACTGAGCCACCCAGATGCCCCCAAATCCACTATTTTATATGTGATCCTAGAATTTTTTCAGATTTTTTGAATGGCATTAAAATACTTTTATCAGTCTGTTATTTTGATATAATATTTTGGTGCTAACTTTTCTTTGTCCTTTCCTTTTTTCCAATTAGTTTATTAAGTGTAGAACAGACTTATTTTTCAAATGAATACTTAGGAAAATTGATAGCTGTCACAGTCAGTTAAGGCAGAATTTAAGAGAGGACTGTAACATGGATCTTGTTTTCAATTAATGTATTTGGGAGAAGTTTTGCTCTGTCCTTAAGAGTTCTATTATCTTTTTGATTTATAATGCATCTCATCTTAAGCGAGAGGGTATAAAGAGAAGCTCAAAAAAGTCTGAAGGACAGTATCCGCTTGGGAACAAACTTTTTTTTTTTTTTTTTAAGATTTCATTTATTTGTCAGAGAGAGAGCAAGCGCGCACAGGCAGGGGATGCAGCAGGCAGAAGGGAGAGGCAGGCTCCCTGCGGAGCAAGAAGCCCAAATCGGGGACTTGATCCCTGGACCCTGGGATCATGACCTGAGCCAAAAGTAGATGCTTAACGGACTGAGCCACCCAGGCATCCCATCTGTTGGTTTTGTTTTGTTTTGTTTTTTGTTTTGACCATGCATTGTTCAAATAGAAAAACAAGCAGTTTGTCCATCTGGTAAATACAGCATGAACTCTTCTTAGTCTTGAATCATTATGACTCATCCATCAGTTTTTTGAGCAGAGAGGTTAGTGAGAGTAGTCTTAAGACCCAGTTGGAACTGCTTGTATATAAATGAGTAGGTGATTTGGTGTCGTGGTAGTGGTCAATCTGTGTATTCATGGGTCTTTACAAACGTCAGAATTGACCTAGTAAAAGTAGAACAGTTAAAGAAAAAAAAAAACTACTTTATTCTGTATCATTAGTAATTCTTTTAAATTTTCTTATTTTGCTCTAGTTAATTAAACACTAATGAAGCTTTTACCCTACTAGGCTTGAACATATCCTTGCATGAGTTTCCATTGTTTAATAAAATTAGCAATGTGTTGAATGTGTTACCCGGATGGTGTTTATATGTAGATGTGGTAGGACTGGGTTTAGATTGTTGTAGTAGTTCTAGTAAACTGGTATTTTTTTTTTCTCCCAGGTGTACCTGCCTGTCTGGTATGCTTTTGTTTTTGATCCTGCCACTAGATGGCAGGAATAATAATAAATGGTAGATTGAAATGCCAATTTCAGCTGGTGGCCTTAGCTGCTTTGTAGTTTACCTTTGTTGTTCTCTATTCCCAATAGTGCTGAATTTGGGTTATATATGAAGTCTCTCAACTAGTGGGATTTAGGTAAATCTGGTACCTTGTAGCTTGAAGAGTATACCTCGTGACAGGGTAAAGAAGGAACAGAAAACCTTTAATCCTGGATATAATCATTGATGTTCTAATACTTTGCTTTTTGCTTCTATTTTAATTTTTTCTTTGTGGAATTCTGTCCTTTCTTTTATTTCTTGATTCTCTTACACTTACATTGGCATCCATAATAGTCATTTCTGTTGGTGGAACTTGTTGCCTTCTCCTTTGCTAGATGAATGCATGTTAACTTGGCCAATTCTGTAAAATGTTAACACTACACTTTGCAAACAGAGTTATAATTGACTGTATGAATCTTCTCACAGAATGTATTATTTTCAAATAGCCAGTTGACAGCCTTTGAAAAGTAGGGTGATGAACGAAGCCTAGGGTGGTGGGAATGTAGCTTCCATTATTATGTTATGTAAGACTGTGTTACTAGTGGACTTGTACCAGAGACTCCTTACTAGCTTATGAAGTAAGCAGCCTTGTTGGAGAAGTCCATGCTCCACCCAATAGCCAGCAAGAAACCAGGGCCCTTGGACCTATATCTTCAAGAAAATGTTCTGCCAGCAACGTAAGTGAGCTTGGAAGTCAATTTATTCCCTGAGTGAGTCTCCAGATGATAACCCAACACTCTTAATTCCTTGATATACGAAAAAAAGAAAAATTTTAAAGAGAATTAATATAGATACCCTTGATAAACCTTTCACATCTCTGAATATTACCTGTTTGCCAGAGTGTTGTAGATACAATGGTGTGAGCCCAAATAGTCATGATTCTACTCTGGGAGAGAGAGAGACTTGAAACCCTTAAGAATGACAAATACTCTGAAGACCTATGATGCCATGAGAGCATTTGATAAATTTAAATATCTCTTTAGGACTTAACTGGTCTTTTTACAACTTACTCTTCCTAGGTTGTTTTCTCATTTTTTAGCATAATCTTGACATCACAAAACTTGATCTAGCTTTATTTCCTGTTAGTATTATGAAAATAACTTACATGTATTTTTTAGCCCTTGCGCATGCTCTTCTTTCTAAAACACTTCTTTTCTACCTTTTTGCTCAATAATCCATCCAGATTTAAATTAGATGTCAGTTAAGTTCCATGAGGAAGCTTTGTGAGGACAGGTCTGTTCTGTTTCTTTAGTGCCTACCACAGTGCAGGTAGGCCCATTAAAAAAAAGAAAAAACAACAAAAAAAACTTCATAGGAAGTATGCATTACTGGTTAAGGTATTAATGGTACTCCTACTTTGGAGAACTGTTTAGTGTTTTTAAATATATGTGTACTCTATAACCTAAGTGGTTATTGAGTGGAATGCTAAATATTTATTCAAAGAACGTGGAATTGCTAAATATCCGGAGAAATAAAAACACGTGTCCTTAAAATGTCATAGTCATAAAATGGAATACTACTCAGCAATAAAAAGAACAAACTGCTATGTTAAATCTCAAAAAAAAAAAAAAAGTTGAACAAAAAAAACACTTATTGAAAGTAGAATCTATGATCTATATTTACTTAATTTATTTTAAGGCTTATTTGTTTGAGAGCACGTGAGCAGTGCTGGGTGGGGTGAGGGAGAGGGAGAGAATCTCAGGCAGTCTCCCCACTGAGCAAAGAGCACAGAGCTCCATGTGGGGCTGGATCTCATGACCCTGAGATGATGACCTAAGCAGAAACCAAGAGCCACTCAACTGAGCCACCCAGGCACCCCTATGCTATATTTATATGAAATATAAGAACAAAATTAATCTATAGTGAAATAATTCAAAGTGATTGGGAGGGAGAAGTGACAGAAAGGGTTCACATGGGAACTTTCTGGGTGATGGTTTTGGGTGATAGTTATGATTGATGGTATATATAAAATTATCAAAACTCATTGAATCAAACATGTAAGATCAGTATATTTTAAAGTTTAATATAAATTATTCTGTGGGGAAATGTTAGATGTCCTTTTGTATCCCTTTTCTTCCTTTCTCTGCCTGATTGTATTTGTTATCAGCTCCCTCCTGTCAGATTGTCAAAGATTTTCAGCTTTATGAGGTCACAGACCAAATTTACCTTGGTTTTTAGAATTGTGACCTTGTATGCATAATGCCCAGGCTTATTGGCTCAGAGAAAAAGTTATTTGTGAACTCTTAATTTCTTCATATGTTGGTATCTATACTTTATGGTTGCATTTTCAAGAAAAATATTTGCATTATTACAGAATCTTAAATTCAGTGTTCTTTATGTAGGTCCTAGCTTTTTCTGTTCTAGAATGCACAAAAGACATCTGTTTTAGTGTTGGTAGAGTAATCTTGCTCCAATTACAGCTTTGCCAACCACAGTTTGAGATAGCACAGTGCTATATTTATATACCAAAATTTTAAAATACAATCTTTTTATAAATGTGAAGTTTATTTTATTCCTCTGAAACAAATGAAAACCAAATATTAATCCTGTTTTCTCCTGAATCTCTTTTTGAGAAATCATCTTTCCTTAATTTTTTGAGATTGGGCAAAAAAGGGATAACCTATTATTTTACTTTTGATACAGAAAGCCTTAAGCACCAGAGTAATTTGAAAGAGAACCAGGCAATTGCATAGCACTTTGTCTAACTAGTCTTATCCTTTATGGTGGTGGTATTATTTTTCCCCTTATTAAAATAATATTGTTTTAAATGATTTAATGGCTGAAAAATAAGTATAGTCTTGATTTCCCAAAACTTCCTCAGTGGATGACAAGTATGTTTTTTCCAAACTCTTGAACTGCTGTAACTCACAGCAGTTTTTCAGTGCTGGAAAGAAATGCCTTTCTAATGTGACTTATGTGTTGTGGTCTTCTAAAATTAAGATTAAAATTCTGCAGAATTTTTATGCACGTTCTTCTGGTGAGAGAACCCATATTTTCATCAGATTTTCAGAGCCCCTCACCCAGAAAACTTAAAAAATCTATCTCAGTCTGAGGGGTTTTTGTTGTTGTTATTGTTGTTGTTTTGTTTTTTGAGGTCTTTTTCATTGTCCATGGTTTTGCTAACTTTTCAGAAACAACCAACTCTAAGGTCAGCAACTAATTCTTTCGTATTGAGTGTTTACCTGTACTGAACACTGTGACAGTGTATTTGATGTCTCTGTTGGTTCTCTTCATGTCTTCATTGTTGTTTTGACTATTTTTATGACCTTTTTCGTTGTAGAACTAAATCATAAAAACTGCCCTCTTTGCTTCTGTGTTCCAAACCATTCCAGATATAAGAATGATGAAGAAATACTTCCTTTAGTAAAGTTGATTTTTTTTTTTAATATGGAATCTCTGGTCAGAAATGCTTGTTCTCAGTTATACCAGTTTTGTGGGGGAAATTTATACTTAAGATTTTTAGAAATATCAAAATCTGAAACAGTGTGGCTGCATACATATCTATCAACTGATAATGTATTCTGTCTTGACTCTTCTATTTCTAATCTTGTTGCTTTTATCCTTGAGGTGGTACCTAGCTATAAAAACCTATAAAAAGATAAAATAGCATGATTGCAAAAATTCAGAAAATTCATGTTAAGAGTTGCTGCGTTTTGATATCTATACTCTATTTTAGTTTAACAAATAGAATTTAGTATTGTAGCTAAAGAGCATGGATTTTTTTTTTTTTTTTTTTTTTTTTTTTTTTAAGTAAGCTCTACCCGAATGTGGATTAGGGTTAGGGTTAACCCTAGCATAACCTAGCATGAAATAAGTTCAATGTTTGTTAGTGCCTCTGAACATTTTATATATGATCCAATTTTAAAACATTTTCTGCAGATGTCCTGAGTTAAGTGAGTTAGTGCTAGTATGAGGTTATGAGTTGTATAAAACATTTTAACTCCCCCTCTAAGGTAAAGTATTCTTTCTATAAAAATGTACTATTCAGG
>JAQQSY010005375.1:0-11699 GCA_028646535.1 Procyon lotor | reverse complement strand
TAGTCGCTGTCGAAGGTCGGCGCGGACGCTCGCTTGAGAGGCGTGCACACAGGCTTCTGTGAACCGGGCAGAGGGGGTGGATGAGAGCCACGCGGGACACAGGCGGTGCTGGGGTGGGGGGGGGGGGATGAGGCACTGGGTCCCTGGGCAGCCACCCGGGGCGCTGGGCCCGCGGTCATGTGCACGGCAGCGGGGAAGCCCAAGGACCGCGCATGAGGCCCGCCAGGCACAGACACACTGCGAGCCAAGACAGACCGGACGGACGCGGGAAGCCCGTGGAGCTGAGCAGGACGGGACGGTGTGGGGAGCACGTGCAGCCCGAGTGCCAGGCCGGGCCCACCCTGGCCAGCCAGCGTGGGTAAGGAAGGATGGACATGGGGCAGGGGCTGGGGCCCCTCACTGCCAACCAGCTGTCCCCTCCTGTGAGCCATGCGTGTGGGGCTGGGGGCCGTGGGGGCAAGAGTGAGGGGCGGCCCGGCCCCAGCAACAGCAGGGCTGATCAAGTCCATGTGCACCCACGGGGCCTCTTTGGGGGTGTCCCTACTGGGCTTCCAGAAAGGCAGTTTTCTGGGGAGAGATTAAGGCCGAGGGTGGATCCCGACTCCTCCCGACCCAGGCCCACCGGTCCCCGGCCCTCCCTCTCCTGGGGAACCGCAGATCCGCTCTGACGGTGGCTCGGTGCACAGTCACACCCTCGAGGAGGTGCCTCGCTCTTCCTTATCAGCGGCCAGGCCGCCCTCCCCAGGCACCTTTGCTCCCCATCCTCACACACACACCCCTTTTTGTTCAGACAGTGGGCACGCCTTGAATGCTTACTCATCTCCCGGCCTCACACAGACAGCCTGGGTGCATGACCCGACCCCAGATAATGCGTCAGGCTCCCCTCGACAAGTTTGCACGGCCCCTGGTGACCCCTGCCCTTGGAGTCCATCATTGCGCTCATGTAACCTGTGTGGCTGTCCGAGAACAAGCCAGGTACAAGCGGCACACACGAAGGGGACAGATTTCTAAGTCGGGGGAGGAGACAGCAGACCCCAGAACCCTTCCAACAGGGCCCAAGCAGGCCTTCTGCTCCCCCCGCTCACAGAGCATCCGACCAGTGGCCCTCCAGTGTCGAGTGTGGGCCTACACTGTCCATTCTGAACCACAGACAGGAGGGGGGAGGGGACGCAGCTGGGCAGGAATGGCACCCAGGGCCGCTAGGCCAGCCATGCGACCCGCCCTCCTGCTCCCGAACATGGGGCCCGGGGGCTGGCTCCCGAGCACGAGTGGACAGGCTGGGGACCGGGCTCCGTGTGCCGGGTGAGCCGAGGGGCCGGGTCAGGCCAGCCAGGGAGCCTGCAGAAAGGAGAGGGGCCCCTGAAAAAATGACATCTAGGAAGGTGGCCGTTACCGGGTTCTCGGGCCCCAGCGGCTGCTTCGTGTCCAGATCCCGGGCCGGCTCCTTCACGGCCCCATCCGGCTTCTCACACAGCTCCTCGGTCTCACAAGTGATTTCTTTTGGGGAGAAAACAGAATAGGGCACGTCACTCGGGCAATGGCTTCCACATTCACTACGGAAGCGTGTGACCTCGGGAGGGGACAGAAGCAGCAGCCCAGGGGACTGGTGGGCACCATGGCTTCTGGGGCCGCTGGCCTGGCTGACCTCCCAAGCTAGTCCCTGCAGCCTCTGCGTGGGCCCTTCGGGGCCTCCCGTCAGCCTCCACTAGCAGGGCCCGCCAGACTCCAAGTAGGACTCACGGCGTTCCGGGTTCCCAGAGAGGCCGGCCCTGGGGGGGCCCCGCTGGCCGGAGCCAGCAGCCCACGTGCCCACGAAGGCCGGGGCGGCTGGCGTCTGGCAGGTGAGGCCGCTACCATCTCCCTGGTATGTTTCCAATGTAACGATGAATCCTAATTACATCAGAATCGCCTTCCTACCGCTTAGACACACACGTTCCCGGGGCACAAGACCCCAAGGGAAATGCAAAGAAAGCCCCAGAGGAGTGGTCTCACCAGACCCCTAAGACGTGCTGCCGAACCTGAACTCGCAGCACCGAGCACGGGCCCCTCCGGGCAGCAAGCCGGCCGCGGGCTGGAGCTGGGGTGGACGGCTACCACTGTCCCCCAAGTGCCGGACGCCCCAACTCGGCCCCAGGTGCTACAGGGCCCCGGGCCAGTGGCCAGCTGTCCACGCACCTGTGTCTGCTCCCCTCCCCCTCCTGCCCATCTCCTCCTTCCCGGGACCCCAGCACAACAGTCCCGGGCAGGTCCCGGGGAGCCCCCAGGCACTCACCCTGGAAGGTGGGCCGCTCGCGGGGGTCCCCGTGCCAGCACCTCTCCATGAGGCGCAGGAGGGCCCCGCAGGCCCGCGGCCGGGCTCTGCACACGGGTGGCATCTCTGGGCGGTGGCCCTTCACCACCTTCACCATGATGTGTAGAATGTTCTTCTCATCTGCGAAGGAGAAGCAGGGCAGTCAGGGTGGCTCCGTGGGGCTGGGGGCTGCCGGCTTCCCCTTCAGGAGGAGGGGAGCGCGACGGACGCCACCCCCACGCCGGCACCGGGGGCCCACTCCATTTCCTTCGTGGAGCACAGGGCGCTCTCTCATCCTTGCTCGTCCAAGGCACGTCCGCGCTCCCTTTTCTGGGTTTTAGAAACTCCCTACGATGGAACCGGAGCCCGTATCACAGGGAACATCTTCCCGGGCGTCCAACTCAAAGGAAAACGGGGTTCAAAGAAGAAAACTATCTGATGAGACACGTTCCAAAGGGCCCGTGCGTGCCAAAGGGAGGCAACACTTACAAATCATGAAGTCATGTGGTCCAGCCTCCAAGTGAACCCAGATCTCCCCGTGATGATGCAAAACCCTTCTGAAACTCTGATTTCTATGCCAAAGTGCAGGCCCCGGGGCCCCGTGCAGGGAGCTGGCCGCAGCAATGCTGCCCAGGCCTCTTCCAAGCGTGCTCAGGGCTGGGGGGTGTGAACCAGGGCCTGTTCCCCACAGCACATGATGTGGGGCCCACCTGTCCTCCTCTGTGACCTTCCTGAGCACGACGGACTCGTCGCTGTCATCACAACCTTGGTCATGGGCCGGGGGGCCCAAGGGGACCCTCGGTGAGCCAGACTTTTTTCTCTGCTCAGCCTAAAACCGCATGCCCATCAGGCGGGACCCCAAGCTCCCTGTTCCCAGCGCTCCCCCCCGCAGTTCCCAGCACAGCGCGGCAGGGAGCTCTGCCCAGGCAGGAGACGCATGTCGGTAAGTGTGGAAAACTGGCCCAAAGTCCTCGCTGCCGGCCAGGATCCCACTCTGACCCTCGGGCCGCCTTCCTGTTCAATCTTGTGCAACAGCTCTCTCCGGCAGGCACACGCTCTTTCCATGACACACACCGCCAACCCCCAGCAGGCCCTCTGAATGGAACCAAACTGAGCACCTGGAAGACTTTCTGCTGCCAAACTGATGGAAAGGCTTCCAGAAACACCTTTGTTCCCGTACCACGAACTGAACTCTCCTACATCCCAAGCAATAAAGCACGCAGGCCGCGGCTCCTGACGTTCATGTCACACACCTGGCCTTAGGCAGCGTGTCCGTCAGACGGTCGCGGGCCAGAGTGGTGTGCCGCCAGACCACATGGACTGAGACTATGGGGACTGAGACCACTGCAGACTGAGACCACACGGACTGAGACCACACAGACTGAGACCACGACAGACTAGGACCACACGAACTGAAACCACAGCAGACTGAGACCACGGCAGACTCGGACCATGGTGGACCGAGACCACATGGACTGAGACCATGGGGACTGAGACCACTGCAGACTGAGACCATGGGGACTGAGACCATGGCGGACTGAAACCATGACAGACTAAGACCACACGGACTGAAACCACAGCAGACTGAGACCACGGCAGACTCGGACCATGGTGGACCGAGACCACATGGACTGAGACCATGGGGACTGAGACCACTGCAGACTGAGACCACGCGGACTGAGACCACGACAGACTGGGACCACACGAACTGAAACCACGGCAGACTGAGACCACGGCAGACTCGGACCATGGTGGACCGAGACCACATGGACTGAGACCATGGGGACTGAGACCATGGCGGACTGAAACCATGACAGACTAAGACCACACGGACTGAGACCACGACAGATGGGACCACATGGACTGAAACCACGGCGGACTGAGACCATGGCAGACTCAGACCAATGGACTGAGACCAGGCGGGACTGAGACCACACAGACTTGAGACCACACGGACTGAAACCATGGCAGACTCAGACCATGGTGGACTGAGACCACGTGGGACTGAGACCACGTGGGACTGAGACCGTGGTGGACTGAGACCATGGCGGACTGAGACCACATGGACTGAGACTACGTGGGACTGAGACCACATGGACTGAGACCACGTGGGACTGAGACCGTGGTGGACTGAGACCACGGAGGACTGAGACCACATGGACTGAGACCACGGCGGGCTGAGACCACATGGACTGAGACCACGGCGGGCTGAGACCACATGGACTGAGACCATGGCGGACTGAGCCCACGCGGGACTGAGACCACACAGACCGAAACCACGGCGGACTCAGACCACGGTGGATTCAGACCACATGGACTTAGACCATGGCTGCCTCAGAGAAGGAGGGGTCGGGGAGGCAGACAACAGAGACACAAACCCACATTAGGACGGGACTCCCAGACCTGGGGCCCCACACCAACTCTGCTCCGAATTTCCAGATCTTTTCCATCCAACTGCAAAGTAGTGTGAGTGACCCACACACACCCATAGAGAAAAACGATGAGGGTAAGAAGTTCTCGATTTTTCTGACGCATCAAGGCACGAGCACTTGGAGCACAGACATCGGAACGGTGGCTGCCTGAAGGGGGATGAGATGTCACAGCCCTCGAGGGGGTGCCAGGGACCTGGGTGCGCCCATCAGTGCCAAGCCCACCCAGCCATCCTGGAGACCGGTCGCCCAGCAGGGTGAAGGTGCCGCACACCACTACACACCACACTTAAGGTGGGTAAGGTGGTACATTTTACATGTATTTGCCATATATAAATTAAAAAAGAATTAGCTGGAAATACCCACAGCTGGCAAATCCAGAGAGCAGAAAGCCGCTGGGCCGTCATCAGGGGCTGGGGTGGGGGTGGGTGGGGGTCCTTCGAGGGGGTGAGAACGTTCTGGGACTAAGCACTGGGGGCATCTCTACAGCAGCAAATGCACCTGACGGCCCCCGAATCAGACACTTTAAAGGGATAAAAGTCTGTTTCATGTCGTGTGTATTACATCACACGCACACGCACACACACGTACACGCACACGCACACACAAGAACCGGCTGGTACCTAAAAGCAGAAATCCACCAAACAGAGCCCTTGGGGTGGCCGCCTTCCCTGCCCGTGGGCTGTGCGGTGACACCGCTGGTCTCCACACAGAGAGGCCTGCAGCGCGGGCCGTGGGGCCCCATGCAGACATGCCTGCCGGGAAGAAGCGGCGCCCCCACGCCCCCCCCCCAGGACGGTCCCGCCAGCTTCGTGGCCCAGAGCAGCCCCCCAGCCCCGTGGGAACGCAGGCACAACGTCAACGGAGACAGGACCGCACACGGCGCCCCCCACCGTCCCGGGACCGACAGAGGCGCGGCCCCAAAGCCAAGCCCGCCCGCTCACCTGCGAAGGGTCTCTTCTGCGTCAGCACGCCCCAGATCACGATGGCAAAGCTGGAAGGCAAATCGGCCTGGTCAGTCTCTGCGAGCCAGAGGCTCCGCCACATAGTGACGGCGACGAGCTGGAAGGAAACCACTCCAGCTGCTAAAGCGAGGGAGTGGGAGAGGGAGGGGGAGAGAGGGCGCCGAGACGCTCTCCACGGGCTCCCGGGAAACAGGCGCTCTTCCCGCAGAGCGCAGAAGGCTGGAGGCTGCGACGTCAGGTGGCGCCCGCAGGACATGAGCCTGCCACGTGGCCTCGTGCCGCCCAAGAGCACGGGGGGCCCCCAGAGAAAGGAACGCCGCTCTGCGGCTGGACCATCCGCTCCTGGGGAGGGGGCCTGTGTCTGCTTAACCGCCCTCCGTCTTCCGGCAGGCACAGGGCACGAGACGCTGCTGCCAGCTCCGGCCCGGGCGAGGAGCCTGCTCCCTGGGGCGTCACACAGGGCTGGGCGGACACAGGGCCGGGCCAGCTCACCTTGCTGGGGCCCTTTCTTGGTTGGCGGAAATTATATATACACTCTCTCTCCCTTTCTATCTACAGCGTACAAAATTACTCTGAATATAACCTCCCCCAAAGCACAATCTAATACAATAAAATAAAATAAAACCAGAAGCCCCAGCCCTGCGCTGAGTGGAGAGTGGCTGTGAACAGAGAAGCCCAGAATTTTCCACTGAAAAGTAACTGAAGTCGGCCAGTTCAAAAGTTGAAACTCTCCACTCCAATACAAAGAGAGAACCTTACTGTCCCCGGACTCTACGAGCTGGGACTGGCCCCACCATGCCGCTGACAGCGGATGGACAGCTCAGGGCGCGGCAGAACACACACATGAGGGGGGCGGTCAGGCGAGGCTGCCAGGACCCCACGTGTGGGCCACGGCGCGAAGGCGGAGCTTTGTGCTCTGGGGCTCGGGGTCACGGTCAGCACGCGTAAGCCAGGAGCCACCACGAGGGGCTGTGCCCTCCTTCCCTCCCCCTTTTCTCCTCCAACAGGTCTGGGTAAGACCTTTGCAATTAGGAAAAGGAAGGCCCCATCGGTGTGGACATTATTCTGGAGGACCTAAATCCCACCGGCGCTGGTTTATGGACAGCCCGTGGCCAGTCTGCGCTCCTCTGTCCGAGGTAAGTGACGTTAGGAGCGTAAGCTCCTGGGCCAGAGGGGCCCGGGTAGGAGCCCGCATCCTCGCTGGGAGAGACACATGGCGCACTGAGGACGGCTGCCTCCTCCCGCGGACCGGCTGTGCACATTTCACGAAAACCCCAGAGCTCTCCCAGAGCGGGAGCCTGTCTGGTTACTGTCTCTAAGGGGCACCAGCCATGAGCGCTCCCCGCCCCGCCGCCGGCGGCACTCGCAGGGGACGGCGGTGTCGCAGGCTTGGGGTGGCCTGGACCCCCCAGCGAAAAACCCCAAACACTTTCACTGGGACCAAATGTGGGATGGGACCACAGCCCCTGGGAAAGCCGGCACTGGGGGTCGGAGGAGGGCAGGTGCAGAGCCCCAGTCCTGCTCGCTCGCCTGTCACACACCTGTACACGTCGTGCTTGGTGTCAAAGAGCCGGCTCTTCTCCCTGATGCGCTCCGGAGGGAGGTAGGCGATGGTGCCAAACAGGCCGTCCATGCTGAGATCGTGGGAGTGGGACAGCCCGTTGCACTTGGCCAGCCCAAAATCGGAAATCTGCAACACAGCAAGGAGACGGACTTAGCAAGGAGACGGACTTAGCAAGGCCAGCTTGGCAAGAGGGCGGGGCTCAACAAGGAGACGGGGCTCGGAAAGGAGGAGGGGCTCAACAAGGAGGCGGGGCTCGGCAGGCTTGGGGTGGGGGCGGCCTCGCCAGGACGCAAGGGGGGAGGCGGGGCTTGTCGCCTGGGGGCTTTCACACGCCCTACCCTGCACAGGGCTCTGTCCCTACGCTGCCCGCGTGCAGGTGTGTTCAGGATCTGCACCAGGGCCTCCTCCTGCTCCTCCAGGGAAGGCTGGACGGCACCTCCGGCTTCGGAAGGACCCAGTCCCAGATACCGGGAGCCGGGCGCGCAGGGAAAAGATTACGCTTTAAGGAAGGAACTCCCTGGGAGCAGAACTCAAGGAGATTACCATCTTAACGCCTGCCACGGGGGCGGAACCAGCCCCAAGGAACAGAGCGAGTCTCTGGGTTTTCAGGGTTTCGGATGACACGTGAGGAGCGAGGCCGCCGGTCATGCCAAGGCCTGGCTGGGAAGGCGGGCAGGTGGCAGCACGTTCTTTAAAGGGAACTGTGCCTTCGGACGCCCTTTAAAGCAAACAAAACACAAGCCACGCAACCTCGAGGGGGCATCCTGTCCTGCACCTGGAACAGCATGCGATCAACACACCCGCTGGCCCCTTACCCCCTAAGGCATCCACATAAAAGGCATGACGCATGTCTCCTCTTGGTGCAGGCCCCACCCACCTGAAGGAGCACCCAGACCCCAGCTACGCAGGCCCCCCACCTCCGCCTTCTCCTCTCCTTTGGGCCAAGGTGTCCGGGGAGCTCAGGAAGCTCGGGGGACTCCATGGTGAGGGGGGGAAGGCGTCACCGCCTCCCTGCAGCTTAGCCCCCGCTTGTGTCCATCAGGACCCTTGGACACCGGCTGGAGCTCTGTGTGTGGGCTCAGGTCACATTCACTGGCACAAAGGGACTGGGAACCCACATGGAAAACTGTCCCCTTAGCGGTCTCTTCCAAGGCTTATGAATTATTGTGAAGCCTCCCAATGAACTCCAGGGCCCCTCCTCAAACACACAGATGGAAGACGAAGGAATGGGGCTGAGTCTGGCCTGATTTCTGGGCTCGTGTACCCTCGAGGGGAGCCCACGGCCTGGCCTTGGCACCGCTGAACACGGGGAATTTACACCTGGTCACCCAGTCCTGCGAGGGCTCTGGGACCACACCTGCGGGGAGCAGATGGGACAGAACGGGGGCAGGATGGGGCCTGGCCAGGATGGCCAGCCTGGCCCTTGCTGGGCCCTCGGCTGCTCGATGCCCCTGTCAGCCTTCCAGAAACTCCCCACCCCCACCTTGCCCTGCACATCCACAAAGCCGCTGGGGGCCAAGACAGAGCGGGGCCTGGCGCCTCTCCAAGTCCACGGGTGCAGATGTCTCAGTGCAAACTCTCAGCCACTCAAACTTTCAAGTTCAGAAGTGGGGGCCCACTGGGGTCCTGGGGTCTCATTCCGTGCCCCCTACCCTGCTCAAGGCCTTGCCCTTCATTTCTGCATTTTTGCTGTTTGCAGGTACAGCCAGCCACCTCAAAATGTCCTCGGTGTAAGAAAATAAACATAAATTCCAAGTAAAAGCTATGGCATCAAAATGCAGATCAGAAATCTGAATTCTCTCCGCTGACCCTCTGCACCACCTTCCCCCCACCCCCCACGGGGTTTCTCCTCTCACCCTTTCCCTCCCGTCCTGCCCAGGGCCTGTCTGCCTGACCCCAGACCCTGGGGCCCAGGCCATCCCAGCACCTACCATGTATACAGCAGGTGCCCTATAATTTGCAAACACACTTTCACATTCATCGTCCGCCTCAGTAGTGCTCGGTGCTCACAGGTGCCCCCAGGACGTGGGCCCTTCTTCCAGGCCCAGCGGGATGAGACCAAGGAGGGACCTGCTCAGGGCCGCCCAGGCTTAGAGAGGCCACAGGAGCCCAGGACCCTCACAGTCCCTCTGGATTCGGTCTGGTCTGGGCAGACTGGACCAGAAGGAGCCTGCGACTTTGAACTTCAAGCCCCGCACTGGGTATGGGGCTTATTTAAAAAAAATAATAAAATAATACAGTAACAATAAATGAAGTTATTTCGTTTTCAACTTGAAATGGGCTCGCTCCCTCAGTATTTCATTTAGTTCACCCTAACATAAGTATTAATTTAATAGTAAGTCTCTTTAACGCCCTTTGCAAAGGAGGCTGTTGCTCTGAAATTGTGAGCCCCAGTCATCCCTGCTGTGCACAGAAGGGCAGTCTGGAGAGGCCTGAGGGCGGGGGGGGCTGAGGACTCATGATCTCATTTCAAGATTCCAGATTCAAGTCTTATGACTCCAGAACATCGCAGATCACAAACCGCCCCAAAATCCAGGGGCCGATTTGTCGATATGGAGCCCCCAGCGAGCGTGGAGGCTCAAACACTTCCCTCCGCACCATATTTCAGGGAGTCAGGAAATGTGTGATGTAAACACATCATCTGTCTGTTGGGGGCTGAGCGGTGGTCACAGCAGAGCAGCCCCCCCCCCCTGGGCCTTTCAGGGTGCTGGGAGGAGGGGCCCCGGCTTCAGCCGCTCCTGTTCCCATCGCCTGAGGCTCCTGGGAACCCACTGGGTTCCACGAGGAACTTCACCCCTAAAGGGCCATCAGCGCCTGGCTGCCGAGCCGGCGTGCGCGTGGGGAGAGGGAGAAAATCGTGTTCAAACGCAGGAAGCTCGGAGCCGAAGCAGGACGACCAGCCAGGAACGCACGCCCCCAGCGCGACAGGCGGAGAACAGCCCTCATTCCCCTGCTGAGCAAGCATTAAGTAAGTGTCTGCTGTGCACCCAGCACTGGAGACGCGCCCGGATGAAGGTCGGCGTCCCTGGGGGCAAGAACGACCATCTGGCCACCTACGCCAACGGCGCCAACAGCATCGCCCAGCGCGTCCGCAGGCATCACCTCTGAACCCTCACAACAACACAGAGGGGGACCCCCACCCCCCAGGTGACCGCTGGGGTGGGGGCTGCCCCTGAAAGCTGCTTACCTGGTGAGCACCCAGCAGCGGCCTCCCCGGGGGCGGTCCACACCCTTCTATCACTCCTGCTCCGCAGCAGCCCCTCCCCTACTCCAACTTAGCCTCCCACTCAGAAACCTAGAGTTTTCCATGACCTTTCTGCCTGGGCCAGCAGGAAGCCGGGTCCTCTCTGCAGACCCCGACCCCCCCCCCCAGTGGTGCCCCCACCCCCAGCTGGAGCTCCGTGGGTAACCCTGCCCCCACCCGGCAGGCGGCCTGTGGGGCACCTGCTGCCAGGTACTGTCCCAAGCCCGTGTGACACTGCTGTGCGGCACGCTCGGTTTGTGTGCACCTCCTACAGGCACAGACCCCTCGGTCACTGCTGCTGACGACCCACAGAGGCAGAACCCCCCAGCCGCAGCTTAGCAGGAACCGGGCCCCCGCTCGGGGCACCCGGCTGGCAGGCAGGACCTCTGGCTCCCCGCACGGTCTGCCACTTTCTCCTCCGGCTCATGGGTATGCAAACCTGAGATCGAAAGCGGCACCTTCCCTGGGCACCCAGAGGACCACACGCCCCTTGGAAGAGCCCTGTGATGTCAGCGGGGGCAGAAGGTCCACGGAGAAGCCAGCACGCCAACCAGAAAGAAACAGGGCTCCAGCGAGGCTGGGAACCGCCGTCTACACCCGGCGTCTTGCCAGCGGGAGGGCATCTCCATCTGCTGGCTACAGTGTGACGCCGGGCTACACCCATGCGGGACAGACCGCAGCGGACAGCGGGCTCCCCGGTGGCCGCCCAGCCCCACCCCTCCTTCCAGACAGACCCCAGGGGCAGGGCCAGACTGGACTCCGGTCCCCCTGCGCCCTCGGGCCAGCAAGGGAGGGGGACCCGCGAGCGAGCGGCGACCGTCAGGAAGAGCAAAGGGTCCGAGCGGGTGAGGCTCTTCCCGGAATGGTTCCCACCGGGAACAGGAAGGGATCCAGGCAGCTGCTCTTGGCACCTTCTCACGCACTCTGGGGCCGGGTGCAGGGAGAGCGCGGTGGTGAGCCCATCCCGCGGGCCAGCACACAGCCCCAGGCCCCCCGAGCGAGCCTGTGAGCGTCACCACGTGGAGAAAACGCGTGACGCGTGTCCCACCCTGGGGTACACGACAGGACCCCGGACACGAAGACCCTCCCAAGGAAAGACATTCAAAGACTATCAACCCAACAACGTTACAAACTGTAACTCCAGGTGGCCAGTACCTGGATTTTAGCTCTATTATCCCTCATGCTTTTCTGTGCTTCATAAACTTAC
>JAQQSY010005374.1:0-11700 GCA_028646535.1 Procyon lotor | reverse complement strand
CATCCATCCATCCATCCATCCATCCACCCATCCACACATCTACCTATCCATCTATCCACTATCCATCTGTCCATCCATCCAATCATCCTTCCATTCACCCATCACCCACCTGTCCATCCACCATCTATCTATCCACCCACCCACCATCCATCTGTCTATTCATTCATCTAAACCTCTTTTGAGCAGTTAGTCAAATTACTTCCTCTCTAGCCTTCATTACATCATTTATGAAAAAGGAGTAAGGATGCCCAGCTCACACAATTATCATGAAGGCAGATGAAATAGTGTTAAGGCTGTAAATCGCTCAGGACAGTGCTTGGCCGTGGTAGCATGTAGGGTACTTGGGTTATTATTTTTGGAGGCATCTCAGCATACCAGCATCCACCATGGTAAAGAGCCTGGTGCTGCAGTGGATTTGCTTGGCTTTGGCTCCTGCCAGTGGCCTTGGTAAGTTCTTGATCCTCTCTGAGCTCTGGCTTTATACCTAGAAAGGCCTCTTCATGGCTTGGTGAGACAATTAAACGAGGTATTAAAGGTGTTTATTCCCGGCTCAGACATCTACAGATTGGTTTTTGTCATTGTCATCACTACCATTGTCAACATCTCAATAGGAATTTAGCAAGTGCTGTTATGGATTGAATTCTTTTTTTTTTTTTTTAAAGATTTTATTTATTTATTTGACAGAGAGGAAAAAGATTATGAGTAGGCAGAGAGAGGGGGGAAGCAGGCTCCCTGCCGAGCAGAGAGCCTGAAGCGGGGCTCCATCCCAGGACCCTGAGATCATGACCTGAACTGAAGGCAGAGGCTTTACCCCACTGAGCCACCCAGGCGCCCCTGAATTCTGCCCTCTCTAAAATCCCTGTGTTGCAGTCCTAACCCCGAGAAGCTTGGAGTGTGACCCTACTTGTAGATGGGGTCTTTCAAGAGGGAATTAAGTTAAAATGAGGTCATTAGGGTGAGTCCTTATACGGTTAGACTGGGGTATTTTTAAGAAGAGGAGAGTTGGGCACAGACGTAATAGAGGGAAGCTGGTGTGGGGACCCAGGGAGAAGACCCGGGACTCAGAAGGAAATACCCTGTCGGCTGATACCTTGATGGCGGGCCTCCAGCACTCACGAGTGAGAGGGTACCTTTCCGCTGTGTGAGCCCCAGCCTGCGGTGCTCCGTCACAGAGATCCTGGGAGACTCACACAAGCACCTACTGTGTGCAGTCCCCGTGTGGGGCGATGGTGTGCGCTGTGGGTCAGACCCACCCCTTCTTCTACACTGTGGGATTTCCGGCACCCTGGCTTCGCTAAGGACACCCACACCCTGGAGAATGTCTTCTCTACCCCTGCGGAGTGAACACCTTTTCATGGCAGATGGAGGGTCACGTGTACATTGTCTTAGCGCCACTTCCTCCGAGCACGCCTCATTCTGGGCTCCAGAGACAGCACCACTGGCCCAGCCCTGACATAAGTCTTAACAAGCTGGCCACAGCGACTCAGAGGGATGGGGTCTGACGGGATCACTCGTGACTGTGCTCAAGGGAGGGAGCGTGCTTGTGCCTGGCTCTGTTCTTTCCTTGCTGGTGGCCTGGGGCCAGGGGTCCCCAACCCCTCCACAGCCCGAGGTCATTGTCTGACCACAGGGACCCAGGTGTGACCTTGAACCCCTTCACTCCCCCACTGTGTTGGATGTCACAGACGTGGCAAGATGGCCCGGAGCAGGCCTGGGTCCAGGGTTAGAGTGCCATGCGTATATGGCCCCTACTCGGGTCCCCTCCCCACTCCCCCCATCCCTGGGGGGCTCGGGCCTTAAAGAATAGCCAGTTCCTTCCCTTCAGGGGTGTTGGGGTAATGAAATTGAACCCCTACCTGTAGGCAAAGCCCTGGGCTGGGCCGAACTGTTCAGTGTCCTCGTCACTCCTGGGCTCCTGCTTCATCCCCGGGGCTCCCCGGAGGGCTGGGATCAGCCCTGGAAAAGCAGCCGGAGCACCTGCTCCCTGGGACGGCCCCGCCACCTGCCCTCTGGTGGACAGAACGTCCACATCCTGAAGGCTGCAGGGGCCGGAGCTGTGCTGGAGCCCGGCGCCCCAAGGTTGGCCTGAGGAGGCTACCTCGGAATTCTGGAAGCTTCTACCTGCCCAGGGTCACATGCAGCTCAGTGGGGGAGCACAGCTCCAACCCTTCCACGTGACGAGGATCTCGGAGGAGAAAAACGTGTTATCTTGGCTCCAAACAACGCTTCGAGTGTGAGCCTCATCTGGTGGGAGCAGCAGAACGGGCCAGAATGCTGGTGATCACAGCGATGAGCCTCCCGGACGCCCTAGTCACCTAGTCGCCCACGTGCTCTGCCTGTGTATTAACCTGTTTTCCTCCTCAGTAGGAACCGGAGCCAGGGGCGATCGCTGCCCCATTTTACAGACGAGGAAACGAGGCCACACCACCTGCTGCTGGGGTCACCCCCACTGCTCCCGGCCGCTCTCGGGGTGTGAGGGCCCCGGCTCTGAGTGGCCTATCTCCCCTGCCACAGCCACCTTGGAGGCCGGGGCCGCGGCCCCAGAGGGACCAGACCGAGCCTCTGGGTCTCAGCCTGGGAGCTGCCCCGACAGCCGCTGGCCGCGGCAGACCGTGGTGGGCAGCCAGCTCGGGCGGTGAGCCGTGAGATGTCCAAGATGGCTTGTATTCGGCACAGCCCCTCCCCATCCCCGTCCCGATGGATCTGCGGGCGTCGGTCCAGGGTCCAGGGAGCCTCTGTTGGGCTGAGACATCGTGTCTTCTGACTCTTCTGGTGGAAGAGTCCCTTCTCGGGAGTGGGCGTGGGAAACTGGGCAGGGGAGCCTCCATCTGTGATGAGTCAGGGCTCCCCGGGGAACCCCAGGTATTGGTGTGAGTGTTTGGGGCCAGCAGTGAGGACCAGCCCCTAGAAGGATCCATAGGCAGGGGTGAAGGGCTGTGCGAACCGAGCCACCCCAGGAGAAGAGCTCCTGCCCCAGCCCCACGGCGTACAGAGCTCCCTGAACAGGGTCACAGGGCTCAGCCCACCCCCTCAGGAGGCCCAGATCCTCGCTCGCACACTGTCTTTTAGAAAGGGGTCTTCTCCCCCTTTGCATCAAACCCACGCACGACCGCTCACAATGGTAATGGATGAAGCCGGCATACCAGTGAGCCGGCTGTTGGAGGAGGCGGGAGAGTTTAAAGAGCCTGCAAGCAAACCCACCACCTTCATTATGGATCATTTATTCCAGATTAGATCAGAGGAATCGTTTATGGGGTTTAAAGACAGGCACACATACGCACACACCGGCGAGTGTGCCCATCACACCCATACACATGGATATTTATGTACCATCCCCCTCGCTCAGGGGAGGATGACAGATACTCACCAGCAGCACCTGGGAAACTCGAAACTCGTGGGCAGGCCGGCAGGCAGCTGGTGGGCTGTGCTGGTGGAGAGGGGCTGGCTGGCCTTGGGGCAGGGTCAGTGGAGCTGAGGTGCTGGTTGATGGTGTAGACGTGGTCGGGGGCATAGACGTGGCCGGGGGAGAGCTCCCAGTGGGCTGCACCCACAGTCCGCGTGCTCAGGCGTTGGTTGCTCTGGGCACTTTCTTGAGCGACAAACAAGCGCTGGAGATGCAGCCTTTGGAGGAAGTTGGGCTGGAAGCGACGCCCAGAGGGAGGCTTGGAGGAATCAGTGTCTCAGGGGACTTTCAGGGGCTCTGAGTTCACGGAGATGAGATCCGCTCCCTGCGAAGTCCCTCTGGTGTTTGCAAAGCCCTCCTGTCTGCACATTCCCCGGCTCTAGAAACCTTACAGTTTTACAAATGACTGGATCCTCTTGCCTGGGTTTCAGCCCTGGCCCAGCTCGGAGAGGCTGTGTGGTCTTGGGCAAGTTCCTTGACCTCTCTGTGCCTCAGTGTTCTTGTCTGCAAAACGAGGACAGTCATGATGCCCAGCTACCTCTCCGCGTGTTGGGAGGGTGAAGACACAGAGCCTGCCCTCTGGGGTGCCTGCCCCCATGCCCGGCCCCTCGGCCAAAATTTGCTCTTTCCCACCTGGGTCCTCAGAGTTGGCTACCTGGAGCAGTCACTGTGCAGCCTCTGACCTTGAGGGCGTCCTCTGTGCGGCCCCGAGCCTCAGCTCTGCAGCCAGAGCCTGTGCCCAGCGGGAGAGGTCGGCTGGCATCCAGCGACCTGCCCGAGCTGGTACCTGGGGTGTGTGTGTATCTGTGTGTGCATGTGCATAGGAATCTGTGTGCACGCGTGTGTGTCTGTGTGCGTGTGCATGAGCACGCTGTGTCCTGGCCGTTCCCGTTCCAGCCGGGCCTGGGGAGGGCCACGGTCCCGAGGGGCTGAGTGAGGTCTGCACTCGGGCGTTATTCTGGACATTGCTGCCAGAGCAGAGCTGGCTGCCGGTCCCGTGGAGAAACAGGGCCTCCCTGGCGGCTGGTGAGAATCCCAGTCTCCGCCAGGCAGATGCGAGGACACGCTGATGACACCGGGCCCTTCGGTGGCTCGTCTCTCCCACGGCCGCCCCCTCCGGCCTGGACCCGATCTCCTTCCAAGGACAGAAAGCTGGGGAAGGGCAGGTGGGCATTGGCCCCCGGGGAGGGGACACGACTTCCTGAGGCAGGACAGGGACTCTGTCTCAGGGGAAGACAGCACGGGCTCCAATGACCCGGAAAGGCCACCCCATCCCTCGCCCCTGCTTCCCAAGCTCCCCTCCTGCCGCCGCCAGGTCCCAGAGGAAGGGCTCGGCAGCCGGGGCCTTCTGGGACCCCGGGGGTGCAGCCTCACAGAGCTGTAGACATTTACTCAGTAATGATCACACCAGGCCTACACACTCGACACAAAGCATTAAAGTAGTCAGAATACAATCTTTTTATGGGTAGCAGATTGAAAATCCATCAGCATGTACCCATCTATCAGTGGTGCTGACAGAAACCACTGGAAAGAGAAAAACAAACATAAATAAGCTTTGTCCAACTGGGGTAAGCTGGAAGCTGCTGAGAGGTCCCCGGGGGCTCCCGACACTGGTGCCAACGCCCAGCGTGCTGATGGCTTCTGGCCCCACAGCCTGCAGGAGGGGTCGGGTCGGGGCCAGGGGCAGTCTGCAGGCCCCTGCCCCTCCTGCCTGCACCCCGGGGGCCTGGGGCCTCAAGTGCTCCACAGCAGAGCGGGGTGAGCAGACCTGCTGGGGGCACCCCCCGGGCGGGGAGCTGGTGATAGACGGGGGCGTCCAAGCTCTCCCAGCATCTGTCCGCCCAACTCCACGTCTTGGAAGGGCTGCGTCCCCATCTTCTTGTATGAATGTTCCAGAATGTTCCCGTCTTCTTGCAGAGAGAGAATCAGTGACCCCTTCCATGGTGGGGGCACAGGCACGTGGTGTTGGGGCCCCCACCGCATCCAGGACCATCCATTGGGCCCCTAATGCTCTTGGGTCCCTCCCACACCCACTCCACCTGCACCCTCCTGCCCCTCCCCTCCGCTGCTCTCCCCTCTCCCCTCTGCTGCTCACCTCCAGTCTCTGCACACTGCAGGCCTGTCCGCCTTCCTGGCCTCGGATGCCGTGTGCAGAAGTGTCTGCTGGGGTCCTTGCTCCACACCTCCCCAGGGACTGCCTGCCGTCCTGTCTCCTCCCTGGACGGCGGGATCCCAGACGGCCATGCAGGGTGGGCGTGCATGCGGCACGAGCGGGTGAGGGCGTGGAAATCCAGGCAGAGGCGGGGCCGATGAGGGGGGCTTCCTGGAGGAGGTGGACTCGGTGGAGGGTGCAGAGGACCAGGGGTCTGAAGGTGCAAGGGTTGGAGGGGTGTCCACGTGGATGAGCTCCCCGCAGGGGCTGGCGTGGGCCGGGTAGTGGTTAAGTCTGGGGCTGTGGTCCTGAGGGTGGGGGCTGTGGCCGGGCCTCCCGCTTCAAGTCGGTGCTCCTCCTGCGGCTCGGACTGTCGTGTCTGTGGTTAGGGTTATGGCTTCTGCAGGAGTCCTTAGGGTGCTGCTCACCGGACCGCTCCCGAATGCCATCTCGGGTGTATGGAGACCCCACAGGGTGGGGCCGTCACCAGCATCACAGTGAGGCTCCCAGCATCCGTGGCTGTCACTGGTCTTGTGGCCGCCGACCCCCATGTGGGGCCGGGGGCCGTGACTGCAGCCCTGGGACTGGCCGGGCAGTGGGCGTCCGAGCCGGGGTCGAGGCCCCGAGTCCCGCCCCCGCCCACAAGGCTCCGGGCGAGGCCGCGGTGACTCGTTCCTAATAAGTCAGGAATCGATTCACACGGTCGTTCACACCTCAATGTATTTCTTTTGTTTTTGCATTTCGTTGTTCACGAAATTCTGTTTAACATCAAAATAACAGTAAGAAATACAGGATGAACTGCACTTCCCTCGTTTTGGTGACGACATTTTTGACACAGAATTCATGTTCTGTACAATTCGTCTCCGGAAAGTGTACAGTTCAGGGGTGTTTGGTGAGTCCATGGAGTTGTGCGACTGCCGCCGTAATCGATTTGAGGACATTTTCATTAGGGCAGAAAGAAGGCTCCGCCCTCTGCCCTTGGCCCCAAAAGCCCGCCGATCCTGCTCTCCGTCCCTGGGCATCGGCCCTGGGCACCTCGCGGGACTCAGGCTTGTCGGGCACTTGTGTACCTTCCTGGAGAAAGGACTCCTCAGGTCCTTCACCCACTTCACAGCTGGGTTACTAGTCCTTTTCTTAGAGTTGTGCAAGCTCTTTACAAAACGTAGGTCCTTGATTAGATATATGGCTGATTACCTTTTAAAATTGCAGGGAGGCAAGAAAGCATGTTGAGCCTGGGTTCTGCCCCAACCAAGCCTCGTGCCCTCGGGGAATGGTCCTCATTTCTAGCAGACACTGTGGATGGCTCACGTCTGTCCAGCCCCGAGAAGCCCCTGTCCATCCCCACGGCCTCAGCTTGTACCCTCTCCCGCCTGGATTAGCGCCTCCGTGCCTCTCACCCCAGCTCTGAGACAAAGCCACCTGCCCCGAGGGCTCCCCGGGCTGCCTCCTTCTAGGATGGTAGTGCCTGGTGGCCCGGGCTTCTCTAAGCTGCAGCCACGCGCTGCTCTGGGCCACCCGGACCCACTGCCCCCAGAGCCCTGCCCCCTTAGCCCCTCAGATGAGGGAGCTGCAGCCCTGAGCCCCAGCCCAAGGTCAGGCGGCCCCCACAGAGCTGGATTCAAATTCAAGTGGGACCCCTGCCCACGGCCCAGCCTCGGGGTGGCGGCCGGCTGCCTGTCGCCTCGGGCAGGCCCCAGAGAGCGATTAGCTCTGTCGGCAAGAAAATGACGGGCCAGGCGTTGATTTTTCCTCCCCGCCAGAGCAGCCGCATGTCTGTCACAGCTGAGCAAATTTGTATTAGCAGCTCAACTGGCGGGACCCCACGCTGCACACGGCCTTCCACGGAGCCTGTCCTTGCATGGCTTTCAGCCGATTAATAAATTAAATTAAGCCCATCAATCTGCCCCTCGTCCGCCAGCCTCCTTCCTCCCCTCCTCATTAGATGCGCCGCCAGCCTCATCGCCGCAGGGCGCGGGAGGGCAGGCCGGGGGTGGGCACCGCAGGCGGGGCGGGGGGACCGGCCCCCCCGAAGAGCATTGAGGGCTTCAAGTGACGCCCCTGCATGTGCACCCTGCAGGGGCTGCCTCGAGATGACCAGCGCCCGGTGGGTGAGCTTCGGGCTCGTCGACGGGGTGCAGCCCAGAGTCCTGGGGGGCTGCTGGGGTGTCGTGGGGCGAGTCCCCCTGTTACCGCGGTTTGAGGTTGCCTGTGGCCTGGGGACCCCCCATGGCTCACCCCAGCTGCGCAGCCCCATCTGTAACAGGTCCTGTCTTTATATGAAGGTTTTGGTATTTATTTGTGGGGTTTTTTTTTGCATTAATTTTGAGTTACATGTATTATGTTAAGCTAGAATGGATGGCGATGATTTTCTTTTCGGCCGTTCCTTCGGCTCTGTGCCCGAGGCCCGTGCCCGGCTCCCCCCGCCTGCTCTGGTGCTGGGTCGGCCGGGGAGGTGGACGTGCACCGAGCAAGTGGAAGCCTCATGGGCTCAGCACTGCCCCCAGGCAGCCGGTGACACTAGGGAGTCCCGTGGAGCGAGGCCCAGCCCGGCCCAGGAGTTGGAGAAGGGATGAGGAGCCCCTAGTGACAAGGGGCACGGGGACAAGGTGTGTTTGCACGCTGGTTTCCACGTGGGTCCCGTGCACGACATCTCGAGGTGGCCACGCTGGCTCAGGGCCCCCGGGAGTTCTGGGGCCGGAGTGTGGCTCGCAGGGTTGAGTGGGGACCCTGCCGTCACACAGAGGGGCCGTTAGTCGGTGTAGCCGCAGTCATGACCGTGGGGCTGCAGCGGGTGGGGGAAGGCTCTGACTGCGGGCTGAACATGTCCCCCGGCGAGCCCGGGAGTCACCCCACCACGGCCGTCCCCCACGGGTATTAGCCTCGCTGTACGCGGGGTGGGCCCACCGGCTTGTGGGAGACACGAGCTCCCTGCGGATCCGGATGCCCGAAGCGCCGTTGTCACCCACCCCTTCCTGAGCTGCTGGCCTGCCTTCCTGCAGGTGACCATCCCCCCAGCTGGGGCCTCCCTGACACACCTGTGGGAGCCAGCCAGCCCTGCCCCCGTCCGGTGCACAGGACGCCCCACCACGGACAACCCCCTGAATGTGGCTCACGAAGATCACTGAAGAGGGTGCCTCTCTCCCCTGCTCGCCATTGCTCTGTCCCTTGACAAAATCACTTGCAACTGACTTGCAGATCTGATAATGGTGTAAAGGGTCCACCTCCTAACAGAAACATCCTCTTACTCCCCGAAGTGTATTATCCCCGCTAATAATGAACAATCCCCAGCAGAAGCAGGTCTGTAGATGCCCAAGTTGTCCCCAGATGTCCCTTACAGCTGATGCCGGAACCAGAACGCAGTTCCTGTTCACGGGTTTGTTTGCTTGCACCCCTCGGGGGCTTTTGGGGCTGGACACGTTCACCCACTTCTTGGCGCAACATTTGCTTTTTTACTTGTAAACATGCCTAAAATGGTTACGAGTGAGGCCCGTGAAGTGACACTGCGGGTCAAGCCCTCGACGTCAGAAGCTGTGTCCTCCAAGATGCACAATGACAGCCTCCCATCGTTTTGGCGGAGAGCTCGGGCTGGGTCCCGGAAGCACGTCCCACGCGGGGACTGAGCCCCTCCCCCATCCCTGTGCTTCTGGAGTCGTGAAGTCACCTGCAAAGCCCCTGCCAGAGTCAGGCTGCCCGTTCCCGGCAGGGGGACCAGATGGGACTGGCTCCCAGCCGTGCCGCCTGCGTCAGGGTGTCCAAAGGCCGATGTGAAGCGGGTCATGTCACTTGGTCCTTGGAAAGACGTGACTCCTTATGCCCTGGGCCAGGAATCCTTGCGGCAATCCTTTTTGATTCAATTTGGAGGAAGATGCAAGGATAGAGATGTGTCCAATCTATTAAGAAAGGTGCATTTGGAGACTCTTTCCCTCCTCCTGCCTTCCCCCTCCCTCCTCCTGGGGAACCCGGCTTCGAGGACGGGGCGAGGCGGTGCGCACAGTGCTCAGCACCTTCCCTGCCAGGGGGCCCTGCCGCGGGCCAGCCCTGCCCTGCGGTCACCTCTCAGCTGGGTGGGAAGCTTCCAGGAGCAGGCAGCGTTCGGTCCTTCCTCCATGCCTTCCCCTGTCTTCTCTCTGCACATGTCACCCCCTCCCCGCCTGCCCGCCGAGAACTTTTCGGCCGGACACAGAGCAGGGGCTTGGAAGCCTGTGCATTAGGAAGAAGCCGCAATGACCCCTCTCACCTCCGCTGTTGCGACCACATCGTCAATGGCGTGGTGACACCGGGTACGCTTCCCATGCCTTTATCTCTAGCCCTTGCCACACACGACTGAGGTTGGGGAGAGAAGGGAAGCCTCGGGCAGGAGTGGCCCCAGCAAACGGTGGGAGTGAAGGCAGGGGCGTTTGACTCATGCTGATGCTTCCCCACTGAGCCCCGTGTTCCCCAACGGCCCCCGTGCCTGACAGCGGGCTTTGCCTCGCGGGTTCTGGTTGGGGTGACATCTCCGTGCACCTGCCCACCTGTGCTGGAGAATGAGGCTCGTGCCTCTCCTGCAGGGGTGCACGTTCCCGTGCAGGTGAAGGCCATCTGGGGTGCCCACTGCTGGTCCTTGCCCTTAGTGCCGGCCACAGTCTGCCAGGCACCCTTAGGTCATCAGCTGCACCCCGGGTTTCCCAACCTCCCCCGTGATCAGGAGCTTGTCACTATCAGAGCCCAGAGAGGGCTGGGAGGGCGGCCCCGTTGGCTCCCGGGAGGGCTGGAATCCTGGCCCACTGTCCCTGGCCTGATGCTGCTGCAGGGGTTCGCAGACTGGGGAGGGCCCAGAAAGAAGCAGGAGACCGCATTCCTGTCTCAGGGCGCACGGCACAGGGAGGAGGAGCCCTTCGGGAGCAGCACAGCTGGGCCAAGTCCTCGTCCGCCCCCAAGGGCCCTGAGGACGGCCACGTGCCATCAGGAAGTCAGGGAGGAGAAGGCGCGTGTGTGGCAGGGCTCCCGGCTCCAGGCCTCCGGGGGCAGGAAGTGAGTGTGGCTCTGCCAAACGTCCCCAGGGCTGGCAGCCCGGCCCCATGTGGCAGCAGGTGGCCCGGCCTAGGGCTGGGTGGGAGCCACAAGGAAAGCAGGCACCTGCCTTCTCCTGGAAGGTTAGGGGAGAGGAGAGAATCCTGCCCGATTGGAGGGAAGCAGGGGGAGTGGGGCTGGGGGAGGACTGAGTGAGGGCACGTAGCTGTGCTCTAGAGGGAGGTGCCCTGCGTGGGGCTGTGGGGGGTGGAGACTCTGCATCTGACCCCATCTGAGGAGGTCTGCCCTGTTCCCACGCGGCCGCCCGATTCTTTCTCACGCGGGTGGCCGGTGAAGTCCCCGAGCGTTGGCGCCAGCACATCACCGGGGAGGTGGGGGTCCCTGGGCAGATCACCCCAAAGCAGTGAAGGCCACGCCCAATCCCAGGCCCTGACTCCCAGCACCCGCCCCTTGTCCCCGGCCGCCTCTTCCCCTGCGGGTGACGTGGGTGGGCAGGGGGGATAGGACGGGCTGCAGCTGGCCCCAGGGGACACCAGCGCACACCCCGCGTCTCCGCCCCGGGGCGGCTGGTGGGTGAGGGGCTGCCCGCCTGTCCCTGTCTCCTCCTCCCTCGGTCGGTCTGTCTCTCGGGGTGACTGGCCTTTTTTGCTTCCGTCCCAGACGTTTTGTATGAAAACTTGTCAAGGCTCTGGATAAAATTTCCAGGCCTGGTGTTTTGTTTTGGGGGGAAGACGGCGATTATGAATCCAGGGTCTTCGATGCTTACAAGACTGTCTGGCTTTTCTATTCAAGGTGGAGTCAGGTGTGGGAAGGTGACTTTTAATCTACGAATTTGCCAACGGCACCTAAGCTTTCAAATATATCGGCGGAAAGCTTCCGATTCCTGACACGATACCCTCAACACGGTAGCCGTAGGCACACTCGCAATTAGGTGCTCGTCCCTCATATTTTCTCTGTTTCATAGCTTCCTTTAGTTTTCACCAGCGTGTCTATTTCATTGTTGGCTTTTCCCCACCAACTGGTTTGGGTCTTTCCAACGCTCTCCGGCGCGTGTGTTTCCACTTCGCTTGTGTTCGATTTGAGCTGCTTTGTTTTAGTTTGCTGTTCTTTCGATGGTATTTCAGACGGATGC
>JAQQSY010005373.1:0-11700 GCA_028646535.1 Procyon lotor | reverse complement strand
GCTCATCTGGCTCTATCACAGACCACCCCCCTCCCCTGCCTCAGAGAACAAGCCGTACCTGCAAAGCATATATAGAAACCCGGTCAGAAACAGAGTCGCTGGGACACGTGCTTTCAGAAGCCCGAGATCTGAATAAAGTAGTAAGAGGACCCGTTTGTATTTTTAAATATTTATCCAAAATGAATCTGCAGCTCCTGAATCTCTTTGTTGAGATAAGCACAATGTTATCCAGAAATGCAAAGCAGTCCCCAACCTCGGGGACGATCCTGCTTTTTAACCAAGATGTTTTAAAAAAATGCAATCTTCAACAACACAACAAAAAAAAGTTACGAAAATCCTGCAGAGTCAAAAAGCCAGTGGAGTGGCGTACACCTCGGGCAACGTTTCCACGGACGGCTGCAGGGCTGGCGGACCCCCCCCCCCCCCCGGGTCCCCTCGGCTCCCAGCTACGACATGAACACATGGAATCAGGTCCTGGTCAGAACCCAGCAGGCCAGGCGGTTATCAGGGGACCTGAGAGCGGGGTTCTGTCTGCCATCTCGCACCTCCCAACAAAGCCATGTACCCCTGTCAGGCCCATCTCTCCAAGCATGGACGGTGAACATGACTACTAACGCAGCTGGAGTTTCCACGGCCACTCTGTCGCCAACTCACCAACCCCCACTGGGCCTCTGCCCCTTGTAAAACACAGAGGGGACAGCAAGGGAAGTCAGGAACTCGGGTCCCTGCCTTCTGGAACCGGAAGGAAGAGAAAGCAGGCACAGAAATTCAAGCCTGGAAACGAAGACACGGAGGGACAAAATGCTCGCCCGGGCGCAGAAGTGGGTGCGGGGGCTCCAGACGGGGAAGGCGCCGGCCAGCAGGTGCGCAGGGAGGACGCCAGGTGCACGGCGCGAAGTCCCCCTGCAGGTGGACGGCCCGCTGCCTCCGTGCGCCTTCATGGCCACACTCGTCGGAACGTCCTCCGACCACCCTCGGAAAACCTCCCGCCGTCGGAAAACCCTGACGGTGGCAGTCATTCAGCCGGACGTGGCTGGCTGTCTCCACTCTTGCTGGATGGGGCTGAAGTCACGGCCTGTCTCGTTCCTGAGAACAGTCACCACACACTCCCCAGGCCCGCCCTGGGGTCGGCACCCCAGCCTTCGGTCCTCCGCAGGGACAAATCTTCGGCAGACACACGTGGCTCCTTGGGACAGTCCCTGGCACGAGGGAGCCCCAGTGGGATGGTGACCCCGAGCTCAGGAAGTCACCCTGCACTTGCTTTCCCGTCCTCGTCTCCCGGCTCCCCGCTCCGGATTCCAGGGACCAGCCCCCCACCACCCCCCCAGCAGTCCCCAAGTCTTTATGTCAGGCTCTGCTTTCGGAGGCCAACCAGAGCAGATGGAGTCACAAATGTGAACGTGGCCAAAAGGCCGAGGCACAGACACGGCCAGGTGGTAGGACCGAGCACGTGCCGTCGGCCCCCGTCCAAGCCAGGGGGCTATTCCAAGTGTCAGAAATTCCCAATTTAGAAAGCCAAGGAAATATTTTGTTCCGTTAATTAGATACCTTGGTGCCTGAGTGGCATCTGTCTCCCGGGGTTGTGGGATCAAGCCCTGCGGCGGGCTCCGCGCCCAGCCTGCTTGAGGTTCTCCCTCCCGCTAGCCCCTGCTCACTCACATGGGCTGTCCCCCCAAAATTAAGAAGATACATTCCCACTCCGCTAAACTGGAGCAAAGCAAAGGGTATTCATACTCCAACTGACATTTTACATTAAAAGTGAATACATTTGCCATGGCTCACGTCCAGGCTGAAGGCCAGGGCCGTCCGAGCTCAGGACTCCCGCGGAGTCCCTGACCCTAAATTGGGCCTGGCCCCGGTTCAGGCCCCGCGGTCGCAGCCACTGGGCAGCAGGGAAGTGCACCACAGCCTTCTGAAGGCGCTGGGAGTACGGCCTGCAGTCCCTGCACCTGGGGCTCCTCTCAATGTTGCTTCCTCAACCCCTCGCACGGACCCGACGGCCCGAAACACAGGCTCGTTCTCCTGAGGTCTGGAGGCCAGAAATCTGAAACCAGTCTTAAAGTCAAGGCACTGGCAAGGTTAGTTCTTTCTGGAGGCTCTCAGGAGAGAATCCCCTTCCCCGCCTTAGCTTCTGGTGGCCCCCTGTGCTCCCGGCTCGTGGGCTCTCCTCCCTCCTCCAAGCCCACCACCCTGATCTCTGTCTCCCTCCTCACAAAGCCTTCCCTGACGTCAGATCCCCTTGCCTCTCTCTTAAAATGACACTTGTCATTACATTATATTTAGATTCCGGGGTAATCTCTCCTCAAATGAATCATACCTGCAAAGTCCTTTTTCCACATAAAGTAACATTCACAGGTTCTAGGACTAAATGGGAATATCTCGGTGGGGGGAGGGTATTACTGGGCCGTCCCACATCCTGTCCAAACCAGCACACTTTCACCCGCTAATCCCGCGGCCAACCCACTCCTGACGTTCTCTGTTGATCATCGTTTTATTTCCTTTCTCTTCTGCTAGAGGAAAAGCTCCATGAAGGCAGGGACTTCATCCTGTGCAGCTGGGACCCCCAGAACACAGCAGGTGCTCACTCGGATGACCCTACAGGAGCCCCCGGGGGGTCGGCATCCATCTCTGGGGTAAACTAACCTGCTCTGTCCGCGGGGCAGGAACCGGGCTGTCTCGCTCACCGCCGTGTCCCCAGCCCCAAGCCTGCACACCCAGCACGTGGTGAGATGCTCCCATGGCAAGACGAGCACCTGTCGCCTGAACTTTCCTGCCGCCCGCGGTCTGATTTTGGAGCAACTCCTCGGCTCCCAGGGGTTCCCAGCTGCCCTGTTCTTCCGCCAAACCTACCCTCCCGCTGCCTCACCTGCTCTTCCCCGGCTCATTCGCCCACCTGGGGCCTGGCTTCCCTGAGCCGTTTCCAGGCTCTCCCCGTCTGGCCCTATTCCACATCCAGCCTCCTTAGTACCCACTGCCAAGTCCATCCACCGAGCAGGGCAACCACCTGAACCCAAAACTCCTGCACACACATCCCGCCTCCTGCTGTAGGGAATGTCTGCTCAGTCCCCTCCCTGCCCAAGGTCCAGCTCCTACCCCCTCCCCAAAGCACGTGACTTCAGCTCTTGGCAACACACCTCCACTTAGAGGATGGCACCCCCAGGCCGGCCAGCCCAGGTGAGCTCCTTCCCTCGGGGAGCCCCACCTCGGTGCACTGGGAGGTGTCCACGCCCCGCACGGCACAAAACTGGGGAAGCCACATGTGTGTCCCCAAGTGCCACAAGCCAGCCCGCCCAGAGCAGGTGATGCCCCTCCTCCCCTGGGAGAGACTCGGGCACCACGTGAGACCCAGCACGAGGACTGCAAAGAACAGCAGGGGCCAAGGGGGATATTGGCCTCTCCAGAGAAAATACAGGACGCCCAGTTAAATTTGAATTTCAAGCGCAGGACAAATAATTGTATTAGCGTAAATTTGTCCCAGTCAAATATACCTGGGCGTCGTGCATTTTTATTTGCTAAACCGTATGGGGGTGGGAGGCTGTCCTCACCTCTGGGGAGAGGTGGGGGTGACCTCCCAGGAAGGAGGAGGGACGATCAGACACCAGGCCCCTTGTGGTCCACCCCTTCCAGACTTCGCTAACAAAGGTAGTATCTTCCCACTACAGAACTTTAAAAATAATAATAATAATAATAAAACAATTCTTGCTGGCTAGAGAAAAGGCTTGTTTCAAGAATCTCTTCCCATTCCCGCGTAATCCGCAAGAAGGCACAAACAAAGCAGCCGCTCTCCAACAACAAAGATCGCCATGGAAACAGACCACCTCCATCCCGAAAATCATGACTTCACCTCACATTCCACCAGAAACCGACTACAGACGGTTACCAGAAAAATCCTCCGCAAAATCCTCCTGCAAACAAACACAAGCCAACCGCCACTGAATGGCAGGAAATGGAGCCGCTTTTTCTAATTTTAACTTTCTCTAGGAATGCACTCGTTCTGAACACGCGGGGCACGGTGTCCCCGGACCCTCGTTCCCTCGGCCTCCAGAGCGCAGAGCCAAATGCAGACTGAGAGCGGCCGGCGAGCGCGCCCCGGAGCCCCAGGCCCAGCGCTGACTCAAGGATTTCTCCAAAGTGACACAGCTCCTTCCTTGAGCAGAAAGTACTCGCAGGCAGGGCGGTGGCCCACAGGAGACCCAGGGGCAGATGCAGGGAGGCAGCGTCCAGTAATTACGGTAAACAGGGGCCTGATTTCACAGGCACAGCCACGGCCGCCCAAAGACTGGACCTCAGGGGGCCGGAGCCGGGACCCTGGAAAGTAATTCTGCAAATGGGCCCCCTCGACAGGATTCGGCAAGTCACTTACTGGGACTGTGAAACTCCGCGTGGCCAAGGGACCGACGGGGAAGCCTGCAACACTCCAAGCCAAGAAAGGCTCGTTTTCCAGAAAATTCAAAGAAATCCTGCAATTCAACGAGGAGGAGGAGTTAAAAACCAGGAAAAGGACCTTCACCTTGGAAGCACCAGAGGAGCGGATAAACATTAGTTTAGAGCATTTGTCCAGAAAAAAGCATAAATTAAAACAAATCAGATAACTTCTCCCTTCCATCAGATCTCCCTCTTCCCAAAACAAAAAGCCCAACCACAGGGAGCGGCGGTGGGGGTGCAGAGCAGCCTGAAGGACCCGAACACTGTCTGTGGGGCGCCCCATGACGGGACCCCCGAGACAGGCTCCCCGAGACAGGCGCTAACAGCAAGGGCTACGAACAAGCTCTGGCCCTCAAGGGCAGAGGGAGTGAGTAACCGGAGGTATGAGCGTACAGCAGAAAACCACACTGTAGTAAAAGTCAATGAACTGCGGTGCCCAGGCAGCTCAGTGGGTTAAGGCCTCTGCCTTCGGCTCAGGTCATGATCTCAGGGTCCTGGGATGGAGCCCCGCATCGGGCTCTCTGCTCGGTGGGGAGCCTGCTTCCCCCTCTCTCTCTGCCTGCCTCTCTGCCTACTTGTGATCTCTCTCTCTCTCTCTCTCTCTGTCAAATAAATACCTTTATTTATATAAATAAATAAATCTTAAAAAAAAAAAAAAAGCCAACGAACCACAGCTCTACTCCGTCCACACGGGTGAACCTCAGGAACACGGTATGTGGCCAGAAAGGAACTCTCAGAAGATCACGCATCGGGCACCCCATGCTGCGTAGCAAATGACCACATACAACACACCTATTTCACGGTTTCTGTGGGCCGGGGATCCACATGGGGCTTGGCTGGGTCCCCTACTTCAGGCTACAGCCGAGAGCTGAGACATCTGAAGGCTCGCGTACTTAGTGGAAGCTTTCAGTCCCTTGCTGGCTACGGGACCACGGGCCTCAGGTCCTTGCCACGGGGGACCCCCAGGTATGGCATCGGGTTTGATCAGAGCAAGCGAGAGACAGAGGCTGTCGTCAAGAAGGAAGTTATGTATCCTATGTAACCCAACCATGAAGGGACGTTCATCACTGGGCGATCCCTATCAGAAGGGGGATGCCGGGTGGGGACCCCTGGGGACATCAAGGCTGGCCCGCCACAGACAGAAAGCCCATGTTTCCATGTACATGCACGTTGCAAACATGAGAAACAATGGTCAATGCTTGAGGACCCAACATTTACTGGCCATGTGGGAAAACTGAATAGCAGGGGGAAAACCCATCAAGTTCAAGTTAGGGGCTAGACTGGGTAAAACACACTGGGGGCAGCGTCAGAGGACACGGGCACTGGGGGTGTGGGAGGCAAAAGTTCAAAGCTGAAGTTCCACCTCTCGGCCCGGGTAGGGGCTGCACAAGTCTCTACAGGCGCTCGTTGTTTTCGTGATTTTTCTGTTCATCCCCAAAGTGCTTTGTATCGACTCAAGATTTAGGGGACCCCAGGGCTGGCCTGCCGGCACCTCGTGGAAGAACGAGGACAGGCGCCCCGCAAACAAACCAGACCGGCTTCCACCCCGAAGCAGGGCCCACCTGGAAATCCTTCTCTCCCCTCCTAGCAAGCCAAGTTCAAAGGCCTCCATGCGTTACCTGGAAGCCTTCTCCTCCGGGGCTGGCTTATGACTCAGAATTGGCCCCACCTCTTCCCCGACTCCCTTCCCCGCAGTTAAAGGTGGGGTCAGAGGCCTTGCAGAGTTCATCCCCCTCCAGCAGGCCAGGGGCTCCCTTCCAGGGGCCCCAAGTGCCCTGTGCTTGGCGGTGGCGGGTGTTACTTCTTGAGACAACCGAAAACAAGAACCATCCACGGCTACAAGCTGGGAGTCACCCAGACCACATCCTGTTTGGCCGCGGCATTGATTCAATCATGCCAATACTGCCGAACAAAGGAACTTTCTACGCAGGCTTGCAGAAAAGAGCTGTGAACCAGCCCGGCCAGAGTTCCTGCTCTGGTCAGCGGGCACAAACGGCCCGAGGCCTCCGAGGTTTTGGGGAGTGGGCGGCAAGCACAGAGCATCTATCTGGTCCCTGAGCCCACGGGCTGAGAGGGCAGGGGGGCCCGGGACCTTGCGTCGTGCCCGGCCCCGCACACCCCTGTCACTGCAGGCTCCCAAACAGTGAAGGAGCGAACCAAGTCCCCCCCAGATGGCGTGAGGAAATGCGCACTGTGAAGGGGTCACCCGAGGGGGGCCAAACCGTCTGCAGCAGAGCCCCCCCAACACCCCATGAGGCCCGTGGCGACGGCAGCCACCGTCGCTCTCCCTCTGGACCCCTGTCCCCGGGCCAGGCAACATTCTGAAAGGGAGGAAGGCACACAAAGGAATAAAGAACTCTGAAGCCCAGGCCCCTAAAAGCCAGGCCTTCCCTGGGAAAGTCTTCTGCAAACCACACGGCCTGTTCCTGCTGGAGAAGGGACCAGAAAATGTGTTCTCTAACATACCTTAGGCACGTGAGGAATCTGGACCAGCTTCCTCCATGACCGTATGGGGAACGTTGTGGTTTTGAACCCAAATGTGCCGGGAGTCTCGGCTGCGGACGGAGACAGGCGCCCGGGTGTGAGAGGCAAAGGGAGGCCAGGGGAAGGACACTCGGGAGAGCCTGGCCAGCCGGAAGGGGTCCCCAATGCCATCAGGACCCTATAAAAGGGGCTGCCCTGGCTCTGAGTCACCTCGCGTGAGTCCTCGGGGCCCCAGGGAAGGGTGGACCCCAGCGGCTCACAGGTGGCTGGTGCTCACCCCGCACAGGGCTCGTAAGCTCTGGTCCAATGCACGTGAGTGCGAACCTGCAGGCCGGAAAATGTCACCTGTCGTGGTCCCCACCTGCCTCCTGCCCCCAGGGCTGGCGCACAGACTCAGGCTGGACATAGAACTGCCCAGTCTTCAGGACCCGTTCCCTGCTTGCCTGCAGGACCTTGAGCAGGAGAACCACCCTCCTCTCTGAAAAGGGGCAAAGGCAGTGCCCACCTGGTGGGGCAGAACCCCAGGTGCACGCGCGCACGTGCACACACACACACACACACACACACACACAGAGGCCACCTTGACCACTTCCTGCTCTCCCGCTCCCCCCACCTGCCACCTCCCCATCTCTTTCTAGCACAATCTCCTCCCTTTACTCAGGCTCAGGCTTATCTCCCAATCATCCTTCTGACACAATTTCTGACAAGTTGGGGAGCAGGAGCCCTTGCCTCCCCGGGGCACTGATGCCACCAGCCCAGGCCGAAACTCTGCCCGATCGCGGAGGCCCCGCCCCCTCCCCCCAGACCTCCGGGGCCAAAATCTGCATCTTAAGATCCCTGGGTGATTTCCGAGCATAGAGATCTGAGCAGCTCCGGGCCGGGCAATGGCAGGTGCAGCCGGAGACCAGTGTTGGTCCACCCGCTCTCAAGTCGGGTCCTGTAAGAAAGGCTTCTTGCCTGAGATTTGGAGCCCGTGAGTGTGTGCATGGGTGCCCTTGGTGGCCTTCCCGGTGCTGGGCGTGTGACATTGCTGGATCCCTGTGCCCCGACTCACTGCATAAACCGGAAACATCGAAAGGGAACGGAGGCCTCCGGGCAGCCGTGTGTATTCTGTACATACTTTAATCGGCCGTCTTCGGAGGAGACAATCTCATCCTGCTGTCCACGCAACAGCCTCGCGTCGCTAACAGGATTAGCGGGGCCCCGGGCCGCCACCCCAACACCTGCCGCCCCACTCTGAGGCCCAATGTTCTGGATTCTGAATGTCAGAGCAGCTTATAAATGGGCCCATTGTCTCGGCGGCCCCGCTGCCTTTCTCAGGTTCACCTGGCAAAAAGATGATCTGTGTTTGTGTTTGGAAGCCAGCTCCCTCATTGGCCAGGAGTGCGGCTCACCGCTAAATGTCTGGTCCAGGAGAGAACAAAGAATGTGCTGATGGCAAGAGTCGGGCCACGGCCTGACCCGGAGTGGCCCGGGCCCACCGCACTGGGCTTTGTAGAGACAGGCTGTTTCTGGCCCGGGCGTGGGGGCGCTGGGCTCCTCCTGGCAGGGGCGCCTGGTAGTGCTGGCCGGCCGAGAGCCACGCCGAGGAGCCCCCGCTGCCCACTCGCGTCCCTGACCCTCGTCTATTCTTAAAGGTATACTTTATCATAGAATAGATGCCGATTTGTAGGAAAGATGTGACGAGAGCGCAGCAGTTCCCATACCCCTCCCGACGCCCAGTTTCCCTATCACGCACCTCTCACGCTGCGACGGCCCGTGTGTCTGGAGGAGGAACGGACGCAGGCGCGTTATCATTAACGAAGCCCATTCTTCATCCAGATTTCCTCCGTTTTCCCCCACTGACCTTCTTCAGTTCCAGGATCCCATCCAAGACACCGCGTGACATCTGGTCTGGTCTCCCGAGGCTCCTCGTGGCTGTGACAGTTCAATTCCTGCCCTGTACCCCAGCCTTCACCCGCCCAGGCCCCGAACCCTGCAGAGCAGGAGGCAGCTGCCGTCTGGGCCACGCTCGGCCTGCTCCCAGGGGCAAGGCCAAGATGAGTGCCAGACACGTGTCACGCCTGTAATCAGGGTAAGTTCTGTGATTATCCCCATTACGAATCGCCGCGTGTCCCAGCCGGGCAGGCCTGCCGCGGTTCGAGATGAACTGTATCCCCCTCCGGGGAGGGCACAACCGACTGGCTGGGATCCACCTCATTCCCTCCCTCCTCCCACTCGTCGGCCACAGTGCACCCCAACACAACCCGGTGAACACAGGGGGAGCCACGGGGAGGAAGGAAGCAGCAAGGAGCCTGAGAAGCTGTGCCCAGCAATGAATCCCTTGTTTCTTTCTGAGCTAGGGAAGCTCGTCCGTGCCAGCAAGGGTGGGAGCCCCCCCATCCCTGAGCACCGAAAGGGCAAGCCCATCCCCAAGGCAGGAGCCTCAGGGCCAAGTCAGGCTGAAGCTTCCAGAAGCTCCCGCCTCAAAGTCATGACTCCAGATGGCTGCTGGCAAAGAGCCCCGTCGGCACAGGGTGAGGCACCCCACCCACTCCGCCCTGTGCAGTATCTCACCGGGAGAGCACGCGGGGTCAAGTTCCCCACGCTCACGGATCTCTGAATGAGTTTCCCCACAGCTGACAGGGAGCTGACCCACAAAAAAGGAAAACATTCCTTCTCGGGGATTCAGGAGACGTTTCCCAGCCACACCTGTCACGCTGGACCCAGAAAAGCCCTTCGCCAGGGCTCACATTCCATGGGGGCGGAGCTACCCGCAGGCCCCCCAAATCCAGGCTTCATAAAGGGGAGCAGGGCGGAGGGAAGTGAGAGAAAGCATTCACTGTCTGTTCCAGAGGGCCCAAAACGTGTATTTCTTCCCCCAAAGCAGGAACGGCTTCTAGGCTGGTGCTGCTCCCTGGGAGGTGGCCGGTCACGGCGGGCTGGCTGGTTAAATTTCAGATTCCCTATTTTCAAGAACAAACTCCTCCTTCTGAACGGTCTTTTCAGAAATAAGCTCCCCCAGCAACTAGGCAATGGGAGAAAACCCCGGAGATCTAGAACAATTCGCTAGTCTTCATTTTTACCCCAAACCACATTGGTACCTATATAGTAAAAAAGGGTTGCTGAAAACCCTTTATGGAAAATCTAAGTAAATAAATGCCATTTAAAAGGAGCAGACTAGCCAACAAGTGCAAAAAGACGCTCACCGTCAATCATCACTGAATGCAAATCGGAACCACAAGGAGGTGTCACGTCACCTGCCTTTGGGGGGGCTGCCATCAAACCGACAGAACCCAGCAGGTGTTGGGGACCCCGCGGAGCTGGAACCCCCCTGCCCTGCAGCTGGGAACGTAAAGGGGGGCAAGCTTTGTGCAAACAGCACGGCAGTGCCTGGAGAAATTAACAGAACCGCCAATATGACCAGCGACCCCACCTCTGGGTACGTGCATCCAAAATCACTGAGGCAGGGCCTCCTAAGATATTTGCACACTCCTGTTCATAGCAGCGTTATTCACAAGAGCCAAGAAGTGCAACCCGCATGTCTGTCCGTAGACGAATGTGTAAAGAACACGAGGAAGATTAACCTGCCTTGGGAAGGAAGAGCCTGTCACCTGCCCTACGGCGGACGCACCTTGAGGACACTGTGCTGGGTGAAAGCCAGCCCAAGAGGACAACACTGCAGGATTCCATCCATAGGAGGGAGCTAAAACAATCACGTTTCTAACAGAGCAGAGGAGCAGAAAGGTGATTACCAAGGGGTGGGGGGAGGGAGCAATGGGGAGAAGTGATTTGATGGGTAAGTTTCGGTTTTGCAAGACAAAAAAAGCTGTGGGATGTTGCACAACAAGGTGCACACACTTTACACTATGGAACTGCATACTTAAAAACCATCGAGATGGCAAATTTCACAATATGTGTTCTTTCTACAATTAAAAATAAGATTTTTAAAAAGAGACAGAGGTCACAGGGTGCCTCCGTGGCTCAGTCACTGAAGCGTCCGTCTGCCTTTGGCTCAGGTCGTGATCTCGGGGTCTGGGGATCAAACCCTGTGTTGGACTCCCAGCTCAGCGGGGCGTCTGCTTGTCCTCCTCCCACTGCCCCTCCCCATCTCGTGCTCTCTCTCAGATAAATACAATCTTTAAAAAAGAGAGAGAGAGAGAGAGGGAGCTCACATATACAATAGCCTACTTTGTTTCAGAATGCTTCTGAATAAATGTGTATCTGGCAAAACCCTGCAGTAGCACGGACAGTCTTTACGATTCCAGCCTGGTTCCCACAAGACAGGTCTGAAACAGTTAAAAAAAAACAACCCTCTGCTCCAATCATCTGATGTGAGAAAAAGTGACCCTGCTCCCCTAAAGCTGATAAACAAAAAAACCCAACTCTACCTACACGCCACTTGGGAACACACAGACATAGAAACCTGAGCAGTACAGGTCAGCAGAATCCACTGCGGTCCAATGGAGTCGGTTGAGAAGTCAAGGTCAATCAAGGTCACTTGACCAAGGAGCGTGGTCTAGGCCCTGTGAGACAGCCCACTGCGGTGGGAGAAGAGAGGCTCACGTTTCACCCTCTCTGTGTCTGTAACACTTGGAATTACTACAAAAGCACTTGTTATTCTTATAATAGGGATTTAGGTACACTGAAAGCTTAGAAAAAACACCGTGTGTCGGGAATAGGATAACTGAGTCGCATACTCCAATGGGGTTGGGGGGGGTCACTCAAACCTGGTGCTTTTCCATCTCGGCCGGCAGTCACTTTAAGATGCTTTTAAATTTGGAGCTGCAGAGGCCCCAGCCTAGTGACTCC
>JAQQSY010005372.1:0-11701 GCA_028646535.1 Procyon lotor | reverse complement strand
CTCTGTTTTACTTTCTGTCTCTGTGCCTTTGACTCTTCTATGTTCTCTAATATAAGTGGAATTGTACAGTATTTGTCGTTTTGTGTCTGGCTTATTTCACTTAGCATGATGTCTTCAAGGTCCAGGCATAAGGTAGCTTGTACCAGAATTTCATTTCTTTCTAAGATGAATAATATTCTAGTGGATGGACATATCACAGTTGGTGTATCGCTTTATCCATGCATGAACATTATTCGGGCTGTTTTTGCTGCTTTTAATCCTTTGGGGGTATATGCCCAGAAGTGGAATTGTTGGACCATGTGGTAGTTTCATGTTTAATTTTTGAGGAACTGCCATATTATTTTCCGAGGACCAAATAGCTTTCACGTACCAGGGTCCGCACACACTCTCCCACCCCCACATCTACTCCCTGTTTTATTTCAGACTTCAGAGCCATTGCCTGGATAATAATAATGAGCTTCAGCTTCCATCTCTCAGGGGATTGAGAGAGCCACTGAGAACACCACTCCGACAGAAAGCCCTCTAACTAAGGACGCCAACCGCCCCCACATTTTGCAGAATGGAACTCAGTAATATCTGGCTGTGACTTCCGCTGTGACTTCACCGGAACCAGGATGCAGACGGAAGTGGCGGTCCACCTCGGCACAGCCAGAAGGGACGACGGGTGGGAAAGCACCTGGAGAGCCAGATCCACAGAAATATGTCTGCTCTGCCCCTCTGTCTAATTATGATCCAGAGTCTCCACACCCCCTGGGGACTGGGGACTTGTTTGTTGGAGCTGACATATCTATTATTACTCTTCAGGTAGTTAGGAGAATCATTTGCCGCGTTCATTAACAAGTATCACCTTATGGATTACTAAACGGCAGCTCTGCTTTAGCTAATGAGCCCCAATAGTCTAATACTTTACATATTTTATAGCAAGACAATTAAGCAATGTCTTGCTTTTATAGCACACCTTAAAATAAGTCACTGGGGACACAAAGAGGACGCAGAGGTAATGGTACCCGTTGTATGCTTGTGGTTGGAATCGGAGCAGACGCATTCTCCTCCACCCGGACTCTCACGGCGCACAGGCTCGTACTTGACCTACAGCAAAAGAACAGATCTGCAGAGCTCGCCTGCCCGATTTCCCAGCTTCCTCACTACAGAGTACTGAGGTTCTCTAAGGCAAAGGAGGCAGAGAAGGAAAAGAGAGGAGGAAAGAACTGAGTTGGGTTTTGTCTTTATAAGCAGGAAGGGATGAAAAATGCTAGTATGTTCCGGATGTCAACCTGGGCCAGGCATTCCTATCCACCCCTCATCTCACTTTCATGAAGCCCTGCAAGGTATAGATGAAGAAACAAAGACAGAGGCGGATTGTTGCTTGCCCGAGGCCTCACAGCTTATAAAGGGCTGTGCCAGGATTGAAGGCAAGATCTACCCCGATTGAAAGAGTTGATGCCTCCAGGACTCTGTGTCAAGGACAGAGAGAGAATGACCATTACCACTGCTTACCTGTTCCTTCTTTAAATGTGTCTGCCTCCCCAGGAACATGGATGGGACCTCCATAGTATGCTTTTCTCCTGCATTGTCCCAACCCAGGCCTCCTTACTGTGCCCGATGTCTCTTTGGCAAGACTGCTCTACTCGGACCAGGACCCTTTAGTCCACCCGCCACCACTAACCAATCAGAAAGGTGTGAATAACTGGCAGTACATTCACAAGTTTAGCTGCAGATTAAACAAGGCCACCTCTACCCTGAAAGACTCTGAGCCAAGAACAGGACAACTCCAGACTCGGTCCTACATCCAATAAGAAGTCTTTAGCATTCAGAGGTTTGGCCATAAGCCAGCACAGCGTCACCTAGACCTCAGGTCTGCTACCCCGAATTTCCCCGCAAGCACAACACACTTCTAAGCGCTGCAGGATGGACACATATGGGTAAGCCACTGCTCTGAGCAAGGTCCACGGCCACCTATAAGCCTACGGGCAGCAGGTGCACCCACGGATTCAAAATTCATGAAGGACATGGCTTCCGTCCCTGGGCAAAGGCAAGTCCTTTTCTTGCCTTCAAGACATGAGTCTCCAGCCACTCGTGCTGTCTCATGGCTGCTTCCCTGAGCAGGGACATCATCCCCAAGGCTGGTCCTAGTCCTGTTTACTCTAATGGTTCTCTAGGGGCTACGGCCAGCCTTCCACTACCACAGGCTGCCTGCCGAGAGAGATGCTTACTGTGGATGGGGCCAACAGCAAGAGACTTCCCATGCCTTGTTTTAGATAGATAGACAGATAATTTATTCATATGTATATATTTGATCTGCCATATAGTGGAACACTATGCAGCTAGAAACAAGCAAGGAGGGGTGCCTGGGTGGCTCAGTCGTTAAGTGTCTGCCTTCAGCTCAGGTCATGATCCCCAGGGTCCTGGGATCGAGCCTCACATCAGACTCCCTGCTCGGCTGGAAGCCTGCTTCTCCCTCTCCCACTCTCCTGCTTGTGTTCCCTCTCTCGCTGTGTCTCTCTCTGTCAAATAAATAAAATCTTAAAAAAAAGAAGAAGAAAAAGAAAGAAAGAAAAGAAAAGAATCAAACAAGGAAATAAGCAAAGTGTCTCTGACCAGGAATAGAAAGATCTCTGAGATATATTCCGAAGTGAAAAAAAAAAAATGACAGAAAATTACCTTTTGTGTAAGAGAGGGGGAAAAGAAGAATCGATGCCCTCATTTGCTTGTATCAATGCCTTCATCTCTGAATAATATATAAGACATCAAGGAAAGTGGTTACCTCTTCTTCTAGGTACCTTCTACCGGGCAGGGGGGGGTTTGAACAATCAAGGGACACCTACGAAAATGTACGAAAATGGCCCATATCTGGAACCCTAAAAACGCCAAACTCTGCTGAGGACGTGGAGCACCGGGAGCTCTCCTTCACGGCCGGTGGGAATGCAAATGGCGCAGCCACCTCGGAAGAAGTCTGGTGGTTTCTTACAAAACTAAACAGGCTCTTACCCGACAATCCAGCCATTGTGCTCCTTTGTATTTACCCAAGTGAACTGAAAACTTCTGTCCACATAAAGACCCGAACATGGATATTTACAGCAGCTTTATTCAGAATTGCCCAAAACTGAAAGCAACCAATAGGTTCTTAAGTGAATAAATGGATAAATAACTGTGGTACCTCCAGACAATGGAGTATTTTTCTGTGCTAAAAAGAAATGAGCTATTGAACCATGAAAATCCATGGAAGAACTTTAAATACACATTATTAAGTAGAGGAAGCCAATCTGAAAGGCTACATACTGTGCAATTCCAACTATATGACATTCTAGAAAAGACGAAACTATGCAAACAGTAAGGAAATCAGTGGTTGCCGGGGGTTGGGGAAGAAAGAGGCAAAGAGGCAGAGGATTTTTAGGGCAGTGAAACTACTCTATATGATACCTATATGATAACTGTGTTAGAGCTCGCAAATCATTTATATTCAAAATAAGAACCCCAAGCCTGGAAGCCAAATGCTATGTTCTATAGGTTCTTCCTAATGAGAAAATAACACGGATGATGCATTTCAAAATAATTCTACAAAAAGTGTATTTTAAGAGTTGACGCTGGGACAAAACCAGTTACCTGGAAAGTTCTCTATGTGGGACAACAGAATACTAGGTAATGCTTACTACCACACTCCTGATAAGAAATACAGCATTAATCCATTGCTCGCCAAGGGGGTGAACATTCTCCAGTTAGGATGCTTGCTTGAATGTGCTTAGGTTCTGTCCTACCCTGGGGGGCTCTGCTCTGATGCCATCCACTTATTTTCACACCAAAGGGGGAGAGTTCTTTGAAGGTGGGGAAGGCTTCAAGGGGGCAAGATCCCAGAAAAGAAAGGTAAAGGATATCCTTGCATAGAAATGGGTGAAGCCAAAATCCCACCAGGCACTAAAAATGAAGTTGGTTCACACACATCTTTGCAGACACACATGTGGATGTTCATGAATGGCCTGGGAATGACAAAGAACTGAGCACACCTTCTGGAAGGAACTAGGACTCCTTGTTATGGAAGTGAGCACTGACCAGTACATTCTAGGCCAAAAGAAATCAGGCAGCGAGGAGAAATCAGGGGGTAGACATAATATCAGTAACTACTATTTCCTGAGGTCCTGCCATGTGCCAGGCACTGGTCTAGGCACCAGACATTCAGTGGTGAATGAGACAAGCAAGGTCCTGTTTCTGCCCAGCTTATCCTAAAGGTGGAAACAGAAAATTAACTTTATTTATTGAGTTTAAATAAATAAACTCTAGAATGAAATGTGCTATTAAGAGCATGACATGGAATGATGAGAGAGGGAGGTTGGAGTGGCCTTTGGAGAAGGCACTTAGGGAAAGCCTCTCTGATGAGGCCACGCCCAAAGTCAGGACTCCCTGTGAGGGAGCAGCCATGTTGAGATCTGAGAACAGATCGTTCCAGAATATAGCATAAGTGGGAAGACTAAGACAAGAACAAGCTTATGAGTATGAATAACAAAAAGACCAGTGAGGGTGGAGTGAGGTCATTAGGGGAAGGGTGGTAGAAGATGAGGTCAGAGGTAATAGCCAGAGTGCCATCATGGAAAGTCTTGAAGGCCCTAGTAAGAAGCCTGGATTTTTTTCTAAGTGTGATAAACTTTAAACCACTGGGAGGCTTTAATCAGGAGAGGGATCTCACTGATTCATCTCACTGTATGATGGCAGGAGCAGAATTAGAGTACCAGAAAAGAGGTTATTTTAGAAGTCAAGGAGCAATGATGATGGCCCAGACTAGGGAGGAAGCAATGGGAATGGAAAGAGTCAGATTTGAAATATATTATTAAGATGGATATTCTTAAGTCCTTGCTAATGGATTGAATGTGAAGGATAAAGGGAAAAAAGAGTCAAGGAGGACTCAGCATCACTTTTATATGTCCCCTATTTCTAGCATCCTGCATTACCCATAATGGGAACTATTTACTAGTTGGATGCTTGGCTGTCTACTGGTAGGTTGGTTGGCTGGTTGGTTATTTGGATGGTTGATTGACTGGTTAGTTGGTTGATGGGAGGGAGAGTGGGAGAGAGGTTGGATAGATGGATGGTCACTTGGTTAGTACTTAGTGGATAGGTAATTGACTGGTTGAGCAAGTAGTAGAATAGTTAGATATGTAGATGGGTGGATGAGTAGATGAATGGCTGGTTTATGGTTGGATGGATAGGTAGTAAAGAGGTTGATTTATTCCCTAATAGGCTTCATGTATTTCCTGCTCACTGCACAGCCTCTCCTTCCAGGGTCCTTTGCATTCACCCAACTCCCTTGAGCCTAATTCCTTGCCTTGACAAACACCCAGTGCTTGCCATTTGCCCCCATGCCTCTTTCCCCCATGGCTCTGCATGCTCAGGATCTTCCAAAGCTACTGGGGTTCTATGCTGGGCTCCAAGTCCTGGAAGATTTTCAGTGCAGGGGCCAGATACATGTAGTGGGTGGGCCATAGACTCAAGCAGAGCCCAGCTTTGCCTTTTTGTGGCCATGTGGCCCTGGGGCAGGCCACTCTTCCTCAGTTCCACTTTGGTAAATGGAGCTCAGAACACCTGGTCCACCTACTCATGGGATCATGAGAATCCCATGAGAAACTGTAGGCGGGTGTTCGACAGACATCAGGGCCTATTCTCATTAGCCCGCTACCCCAGTTAAGGAGCAAGTGCTTCCTGTCCAGAAAAGGCATCTCCCCTTTTGCTGGCTTCACCTGCTCAAAATTGGCCTAACCTGCAGCTTGGACCTCTGCCCTCATAGTAATCCACGTTTCCTGGACTCACTCTTCTTTGCCTCAGATCCCCTGATCTCCATGCAGGGAACCCATCTTGACTGCACTTTAGACAAGGGTCCTGCAATGCCCATCTGTGTTCTGGTTCTGCATTTGAAAAGTAAAATGTGTCTCCTTCTCCAAGATCTCAAGACCAGCCCGTAGCACCATGTTGAAACAGGGTAAGTGCTCAGAAAGTATAGATGCATGAACAATGCCTCACTGGTTTTCTAAACCATCGTTTGCCCAGGTGAATTAGTTAGCTTTTGATGCATAACAAACCAGCCCAAATCTTGTGGTTTGAAACAATAAACATGTATGAGTTCTCATGGTTCTGGGGGCTGGCTGGCAGTTCCTCTGGTCTGGGGGCCTCTGCTAGCCTCCCTTTTCCACAAAATGGCAGATGCATTCCCCACAGCAAAAAGATGTAAGCCCAAGGCACGTGCACTTTTTAAGATTCTGCTTACATCACGTTTGCTAATGTTTACTGGCCAAAGCGAGTCACACAGCTGAGCCCAGAGTCGTTCTGGGAAGGAACCACACAGGAGCACTGTCACAAGAGGCATTCAATGTAGTGGGGGCCATCACTCCGACAACCTACCACATTAAGGAACTCGAAACAGGCTTGACAGAGCCCACATTCTAAAATCTCCTGTGGGAGGCAGAGCATTGAAGCCCACCAAGGGAGCCAGAAAGAACATGAAGCAACTAAGTGAGAGCTGGGGGGCCTGCTGGGAATTCTGAGAAAGGATTCTGGAACTCCTTATTGACATGACACTTCCCACACACACAGCCAGCTTTCGGCCTCCGTATTAGTCAGCAATCGACACAGAATCCTGGGTTACAAACAACCTCAAAATATTAGTGACTTACAGAAAGTACCCATTTTTGGTTTTTGCAGGTCTGTGGCTTATCTGGGGTTGTACCCTTCCACAGGTGACTTCCCAGGGTTAGGACTGAAAGGGCGGTGTCAATCCAGGACACAGACGGTCAGAGACAGAGCGCCCAATCGCACAGTCACACTGTAGTCCTTTCCCACATCCCGTCTGTGAACATCCTGTTGGCGAAGGCAAGTCCCATACCTGAGCCCAAAGTCAAAGGGCAGGGCGAGTCCCCCCTGGCCACCACGAAGCCATGGCAAGGGTGTGGATGGAGCATTCTCTTAGATAGAAGTGAAGACTTGTATTCAATTTTGTAATCTACCAAAACCTCCTCATCTCGGACCGCCTCACACTCCCGTTTCCCCCACCCAGCTCAGTTGCTTCAAAGCTGCAGGTAACAAGCAAGTCAGGTAGACTTGCCCTGCCAGGTGACTGGCCCTTTCCCCGGAAGCTTCCTGAAGCTCAGGTCTGCAGTAAATGATGGGGGATAAGGTGTTTTCTTCCCACAGAGAAGAAAGCCCTGAGGCCACGGAGTTACCTTTGTCCAAGTAGAAGTGCTCAATCTTTTCTATTGTGACCCTTCTCACCATTTCTGGTATCGAGAATCTATCTACCAGCATCTTCTAGTCAAGGCTGAAAACAGGGCAATTGGCTGAGCTCCATATCTGACAGAGACTCGTGTCCAGGACATATTTTTATCATTAAACTCCTTCTAACACTTAAAACAGCAGAACACTTTTGAGGTGACTGGGCAAAACTTCCTCAGGAAACATGCTGATTTCAACCACCTGGGCAGAGCAGATGCCCTCATCTTCTTTTTATCTTGCTGAACACCTTTATTGATTTATTACCTTCTCCTAACATGTGTAAAGGGAGATTCGATTCATTTGCTCACAAAGCTTCCCCGGGCCTGAGGAGTTGAGGTCAAGGGGAGGTCAGAAGATGAGATTTTGGGGGCGCACTTGCTAAGTGCCAGGAAGAGTGGTGGGAGAGTCGGGCGTGCGAGTGATGACAAGGCATGGCCCTGGTCAACACAGAGCACCCACGTGTGAGAGAATCATAAAGAGGAAAGAGTACTTGATATAAACAGCAAATCCTACAGGAGTTTTTAGGAAGAAGTTCCTCTGGGTTGGTTAGGCAGAGAGGGTGCACCTGAACTCATCGATGTTTGGTATATAAGGGAGCTAAGATTGAGAGGGATGACAGGGTTTGCACAACGAGGACAGGAAAGCAAGAATTAGAGCTCAGTTGTCCTGAATCTGGGCTCCAGGCTTGGGCATTCTCTCCCCCACCAGCTTTCCAGTGATGCCTTCCTTAGCCTCGTCCAAGGTTACACAGAGGTAGATGGATTCGAATGAACTCCACAATGACTTTCAAAACCTAGTTTCCAGACCTGGCTTTATGACTTTTCAGTCACTCGGTCCATGACGAGTCATTCTGCAGGAGCCTGATTTTTTTTCATCTGTAGAAAGGGTGTAAAAATCAGAAAATACTGGAATTACAAGCCATCTAACAGGTCATCCACTCCAGCCATCCACAAGATAAGTGAGTCCCTTCCCAGTGGAGGAGATGTGACCTATAGTAGAATACCTCTGATGACAGGGAACTCACCACTGTCTGGGGAAGTATTTACCATGTTTGAACAGTTCGGTAAGGAAGTCCTTACTTAGAGTGAGCCGAAATTTATCTTCGTTTACTCCCCTCATAGATCTTTGATCTCCCCGCTTTGAAGCAAGCAGAACCCATTGGCTTTCTCTTCCACGGGATAGGTCTTTCTCCATCTGAGGAACTGAGCCACAGGACCCTGAGCCTTTTCGTCTGCCTGTCAGGCATCCCTAGTTCCTGCCATCACTTCTCACGTGACCTGGCTTCAAGTCCCTTCAGCAACTTGACCTCTCACCTCTGAACAGGCTTCCACTTATTTTCCTAGCTCCAAAGCCAAGGGTGGAAACTATCGGTAAATCTGTACCAGCCCAGGTCAGGGAAATCCTCCCCCTTCCCAGCAAAGGCATTTCTATGCTCACAGTTAGAAACTGGAGCAGCATTTCCTTCCAGACTTTAGGCTCATACTGGACTTTCTTTCGGCCAACTAGGTCTGCTTCACACATGTCAATAAGGCTCACGCCCTTGGTTTCTCATTAGGTGGTTGCACGCAGATTAATCCAAACACTGAATCTTACACTTATCTTTGTTATACTTCAATTTCCTTGATTCCACTCCCTGCTCCAAGTGTCAAAATCCATTTGTGTCTTTTAGAGTTTATTTTTCCTTTTTGTTGACTTTACTTGAACTGCAGTGGTTTTACTTTAAAATTTTAGAGCATGTTGGACCTAAAAAAGAGCTGATCCAACCCTCTCGTTCCTTTATGTATGTATTTCTTTCTATTTTCCTCATATGATTTTTTTTAATTACAGAAAGTGGAGCAAAAGTTACAGATGGATATTTCACAGAAAAGAACTACTAATGGTTCATATATATATGAAAATTTTGCATCCTGATGCATTATTATGGGTAAATTATAAGGAAATGAAGATTACCCACGAAATACATAAAGATCAAGAAATTCTCAAAAGTCAGAAAAGGACAGGCTTTTACATTGTTGGTGAAAAATAAACGGAAAATTCCATGAGAATGTGGAATTTAAGAAACAAAACAGAGGCGCATGGGGAAGGAAGGAAAAAAATGAAACAAGAGGAAATCAGAGAGGGAGACAAACCATAAGAGATTCTTAATCACAGGAAAAAAACTGAGGGTTGCTGGAAGGGAGGGAGGTGGGGGATGGGGTAACTAAGGGATGAACATTAAGGAGAGCACATGATATAATGAGCACTAGGTGTTACATAAGCCTGATGAACCATTGAGCTTTACCTCTGAAGTTAATAATACTCTATATGTTAATTAATTGAATTTAAATTTAAAGATGAAAAAAAATTCCATGAGAGTACTGTCAAAATGTTTACTAGACTACAAATACAAATAAATAAATATATATGTGTAAGTGTATATATGTGTGTATATAATCACACATACATATTTACATATAATATATACATACACCCATATATTTATATTTAGGCCAGTCACATATGTACATTTACATACAATGGATATACCATTCTTAAATGGACATGTATATATATATAATGCATATACCATTTGACCCATCACTGACACTTTTAGGAATTTATTCTATAGATATACTCAGATGTGTATGAAATTATTTAGGCATGAAGACTTACACTACAATATTGTTTATAAAAGGAATATTGGAAACTACATAAATGTCTAGCAATAGGAAACTGGCTAAACAAATTACGAGACAACACACAAACAATGGAATATTATACAGATGTTTTAATAGAGAGGGAATTCCCACCTATGGCCATGATGGAAAAACTAGCCTTTTCCCTTCATAGCCAATTAGAACACTGGACTGATACAATTGTTTTCTGACATTGAAAAAATAGGCAGTATAGGACTGTGGTCCCAGAGAGAAGGGAAATGAAAATGATGAGCACTTTCACAAAAGCAACTTCCTGCCAGGGGTCAGGGGTAGGGGTGGGTACTTTTTATACTGTGGCACAGAGAGTGGGAGACTAAGCAGAGTATAATGGACTTGCTGAGTTAAGAAGACAAAGATTGGAGTTCAGAGAGGTTAAGGTAACTGGAATTCGTGGAGCAGAATTCTAAAGAGAGAACCTTGCAGGGAAAGGTTCTGGAAATCTTCATGGAGACCTCCTGAGTCTTTGAATACTAAGTGGTTTACACACAGAATGAGACTCCACAGACCAAACAAAGAACAACTATCAGGGTCAGAAAAACTAAGGAACTCACACAGTATTTGGACATGTGCAAGTACCAACGAACCAGAATGGAGAAAATTCCTTCAGCATCAAAAGCATCATAGAGATCCCCAAAAGCCCAGGCCTTGGGAATAAAGCTAAAGAAGTTCTAAACTAATGGCTATTCTAGACACATCTAAAAAATTTTAAAACAAGTCTTGAAATGAGCTATTTCTCCAAATAAGTTAACTGTCTGGAAAATAAAACACAACATTTCTAAAGAGAATGAAATCCACATACTCAATTATATAATAATCACATGTCCAGCATCCAGTCAAATATTATGAGACAAGCAAAGAAGGAGAAACAAGAAAAAATGTCACCAACACCTACGAGAAAAAAAATCAGGGCTATAGAAATAGACCCACAAGTTGTCGATGATAGAATTAGCAGAAAACAATTTTAAAACCACTATGTTAAATGGTTTCAAAGACTTAAAGGAAAACATGAACCTATTTAGAAGAAAAATAGAAAATAGAAAAAGAACCAAACAAAATAATAAAAACTGAAAAATATAATATATGAAATAAAAAATTCACTGGATAAACTCAACAGCATGAAAACTATAATAACCAAGACAATGTGGTATTAGAGTAAGAATAGATACATTAAGTCCTGAAAAAGGTCTACAAATAATGATCAGTTGATTTTTCACAAAGATACCAAGCTAACTCTATGGGGAGAAGAGTCTTTTCAACAAATGATGCTTCAATAAGTGGATATCCATATAGGAAAAAAAAAAAAAAGAATCTTGACCCTGAGTTCACACTATACACAAAAAATAATCTAAAAATGGATCATAGCCCTGGACATAAAAAGTAATAAAATTTTCTAGAAGAAAAGAGAAGAGAAAAACTTCCATGACCCTGAGAAAAGCTAAGATTTCTTAGATGTGACACAAAAAGAACACTAATCATAAAAAGAAAGGTTAAATAGATTTCATCAAAACTAAATCTTCTTCTCTTTAAAAGACACTATTAATAAAAAGAATAGGCAAGGGGCACCTGGGTGGCTCAGTGGTTAAAGCCTCTGCCTTCAGCTCAGGTCATGATCTCAGGGTCCTGAGATCGAGCCCCACATCGGGCTCTCTGCTCAGCGGGGAGCCTGCTTCCCCCTCTTTCTCTGCCTGCCTTTCTGCCTACTTGTGATCTCTCTCCTCTCTGTCAAATAAATGAATAAAATATTTAAAAAAAAA
>JAQQSY010005371.1:0-11703 GCA_028646535.1 Procyon lotor | reverse complement strand
CACCAAAGAGATACAGAACAAAAATAATAATAATAATAATAATAATAATAATAATAATAAATTTAAAACAACAAAGAGAAAACAAAGAAGTCCATTAGCATTTTTTGCCTGAAGAATTTCAGGCTAGAAACTCAGAAACTATACAATGGGATTATTGAACAGACTAAAAGAAAAGTAGCTAATTAAAGAAATCATTTGCTTAATGGATAATAATAAAATAGCAAAGCACTGATCTAATGCTATCATGGTATTTGAAAGGCAGCTATTCCAAGAGCAGAAGCCAGTTCAAGAGTTTTCATAATCACCACACTCATAAAAACTTTTATCACACAACTAACTTTATATAACCTTTTCATAGTTCAAAACTTTTTCATTCAACCCTCACTAAACTTAATAATACAAACATGGAATTATCACCATTTCACAAATAAAGACACTAAATTCAGAAAATTAAATGATTAATCTGAGTGTGGCAGGTTTTATACTGTGTCAACTAGAACTGTATTTCCCAGAATTTCCTTCCTTGTATGGTTTCAGATTAGGATTAACCACACACACACAAAAACTGTGTACAATTTGGGGGGTACAAGTGAAGCAGCAGCCATTTTATTCTAGTTATTGTTTACAGACAGTAAAAGAGAAGTATGGGCAGAATTCCAATTTGTCCTCATTTATCCTCACTCCACCTCCAGCTCAGCTTCCGCTTCCGCTTCCCAAACAGTCCAAAGCCTATTACCAGATGTTTCACTGAAAATTCAGAGGTGGTAGCTGCCAAGAGCCAACAACCTACCAGCCTCCTTCACAGTTTACTCTGGGAGGTGAATTCTTAAAAGCTTCAATTCATGAACCTACACCAGGAATGGCTTTTTCTGATTCTTCATGGGTCTTTACTTCCCTAGCTTTCCCCACAATGGGATACGGTTTAATTCCTATAATAAATTCCTTATTTCTTAATACTTACAGTGGAACTGATACACCAAGGTTGTAGTTTATGCAAAACTCATACATAAGTTTCTACTAATGCTAAGTCCAAGGCAGCACACATTTCTTCAAAGCAGAAGGCAGCAAGTTAGGATTAAGGTTTCACCAATAATATCATACATTTTTCAGTCATCTATCATACGTTACATGAATATAAATCCAATTTTTTTCTAAAGATTTTATTTATTTGAGACAGAGAAAGAAAGCAAGGTGGGGAGGGTCCAAGGGAGAAGCAGACTCCCTGCTGAGTAGAAAGCCTGATGTGGGACTTGATCCTGGGACTCTGGGATCGACCTGAGCCAAAGGCAGACACTTAACCAACTGAGCCATCCAGGTACCCTAAATCCAATTTTAATCCTAAACTATCTCTTGTAATGACTTCTTTATGAGTTTTGTTTCAAACAATAAAATATTTAAGCAAATCTTTCAGAAGTTTCATAATTCAGATATAACAACAGATAAAAAGAAACTATGAAATCCTAGAATTTTAAAGTGAAAGCAGTCAAAAGTTCACCAAAAAGGATAAACTCTCGTGATAGATAAGGTGAGAATCACTTGTGGGGGCGTGAAATAAATTCAATCGACGCAACTTTGGAATTCTCACAAAACATACCTGGTGGTATTAGTTTAAAAAAGGAATAAAAAATCTAATACACATTTAGTATTTACTCCTGGAGGCACAGCTCCATAAGCACAAATGGCAAGTGTTACAGCCTTTAAAGATCAATTTAAAAAGTGGGGTGCCTGGGTGGCTCAGTAGGTTAAAGCCTCTGCCTTCGGCTCAGGTCATGATCTCAGGGTCCTGGGATCGAGCCCTGCATCGGGCTCTCTGCTCAGCGGAGAGCTGCTTCCCTCTCTCTCTGCCTGCCTCTCTGCTTACTTGTGATCTCTCTCCTCTCTGTCAAATAAATAAATAAAATCTTAAAAGAAAAAAAATTTAAAAAGCAATATAATAAACATTTACCTTACGAAGATCTTAACTATATATCAAAATCAATTTAAAAACACTTTTTGCATGTAAAAGGCATTTATAGCTTAAGATGAAATGTCCAATGAAAGTATCATACTGGAATCAAACAATTTAAATCAAAGAAAACTGATGTGTCCTAGAGAAAAAAGTTCTGGTGGTGACAAAGATGTTGATGATAAAGATTCTGAAAGTTCTAAGAAATCAGAGTAAAAAAAGAAAAAAGTACTTTAAAATTATTTCACAAGGGGCGCCTGGGTGGCTCAGTCGTTAAGCGTCGTTAAGCGTCTGCCTTCGGCTCGGGTCATGATCCCAGGGTCCTGGGTTCGAGCCCTGCATCGGGCTCCCTGCTCTGCAGGAAGCCTGCTTCTCCCGCTACCATTCCCTCTGCTTGTGTTCCCTCTCTTGCTGTGTTTCTCTCTGTCAAATAAATAAAATCTTTAAAAAAAAAAAAAAATTATTTCACATAACACATAGCTATATTGTGAATGTTCCAAGACCTGAGAAGTAAAAAAGAAAAAAAAAATTATGTGTATGATGTAACTAAATTGTTAACTATAAAATTGACTTATTTCATACATATCTCAAAGCTTTTGAATCAAGTTGACCAAAAAAGCTTTGTAGTATACCATTTCCTTGGAAGAATGAGAAGAGCCTTTCATTTGGAAGTCAGGCTTACATATATTTGACTGAGTTTCTTCAACTCATTCAACAGTGACTCAATTAGTCTTGATAAAGCTACTGGGTTCTTTATAATCAGTTACTGAGTCTTGCAATGGATATCAAGCCTTTTTATCAAAACAAACAAAAAAAATCACTCTATATTTAGGGAGCTGCTTGGTATGACAGAAAAAGCACTTAAATGGGAATCAGGAGACTTGGGTTCTGGTCCTGTACTGTCAGTAAGTAGCAGTGTGACCTGCAGCAAGGCATTTTATCATCTAAATCCCACCCAACTCATTATTAAAAAAAAAAAAGGATATTAGTTCTAGGGTTTATTTCTAGAATCAAAGTTCTGTAATTTAAAAGATATAGAAGAAAGTGGCCCTTGAGAAAGGGGCCGTCGGGGCACCTGGGTGGTGCAGTTGGTTGGGCCTTGGACTCATCCTTTCAGCTGGGGTAGTGAACTCAGGGTCCTGGAGTTGAACCGCACATGGACTCCATGCTTAGTTGGAGTAGGCTTGGGATTCTCTCTCCCTCTCCCTCTATCCCTCCCACCCTGTGCACCTGAGCCTGAAGACATGCTCTTTCCTTCAAATAACTAAATAAATCTTTTTTAAAAATCTACGATATTTAAAATTCTATCTTCTTTATGAATATTGAAAAACTATTAACCATTTAACTTTGTTGTTAGTTCAAAATATTCTTTTTCACGTTTAAAAAAATTTTAATGGATATATAGTTGACACCAGATGTTCTCTATTTTTTTTAAGATTTTATTTATTTATTTGAGAGAGAGAGAGCACAAGCAGGAGGGAGGGGCAGAGAAAGAAGCAAACCTCTGAGGGCCAGGGAACCCAACCCAGGGCTCCATCCCAGGACCCTGAGATCATGAGCCCAGCTGAAGGCAAACAGATGCTTAACCGACTGAGCCACCCAGGCACCCCAGATGTTCTCTACCTCAACTTTGAGTTCCTTGCTAGTTTTTTTCTTAACTTACTTGCTAGTTTTTTTCTCCCTATAGGCATCAGTTCTTACATTATTCTTACAAAACAATCTTGGTGTTTTCAAAGATTTTTTTTTTTTTAATTTGACAGAGAAAGCAAGAGAGCACAAGCAGGGGGAGCAGTAGAGGGAGAGGGAGAAGCAGGCTCCCCACTGAGCAGAGAGCCCAATGCGGGGCTTGATCCCAGGATCCTGAGATCATGACCTGAGCTGAAGACAGAGGCTTTAACCCTCTGAGCCACCCAGGCACCCCCAATCTTGGTGTTTTCAAAGAACTAAGTTACAACATTAATATTGGACTTAAGACCATATTAGAATTAAAGATTTTCTCTTAGGGCTCTGAACATGAATTTCTTTTGTTTTAAGTAAAATCTAGACCCAATATAGCGTTGGAACTCAAAACTGAGATCAACAGTCACATCTTCTACCAATTAAACAGCCAGATGCCCCTGAACATGCTCTTGAATGGAACCTAAATACTCATAAATCTCGCTTGCTGAGAAATTGGGAGCTGTTTTCCAAGACATTAAAATATTTTTAAACTGAACCAAAGATCAAGGTATGACAGCGTTCCTTCTAATACTTGTGCTTCAGACCCCTTGCATAGATAACTCATTTATTTTCTACCATTTCATCATATTCTGAATTGACAAAAACTTAAATACAAGTTTTATAAGACAAAATTTAAAAATGTAAGGGGATACTGAGACAAAACAATTTAATTTCTGACATAAAAAAAGTCATTAAAAAGAATTCATTCAATATGAGATGGGAAAATATCCTTTGTATCTAGAACAGCATACAATGCCTGTAAAAATTCACCCACTATCTTGGAATACATCTTGAAAGGTCAAGTAAATAAATGTGAATCTCTTTTAAACAAGTTTTCCCCATGTCTTATGTAGTACAGCAAACTGACAAAAAAATCCCCAGATCAAGTTACTTCTGTCTGTATGTAAGTGGCATGGATACTTCTGAATTTATGTATATTTGCCTTTAGACTTTGTCCCTAAAGCCTGTCAATTTTCAACTTTACTTATCTCAATCTTTATAATATTATCTCAATATACTATTCAACGTAATATAAAATTCAGATATTCATAAAAAGAACAAATACACAAAGAAACAAAAGTCCTATTTTCTATAACTACAAATACGTCCAACAATAAGAAAATCCAGTATTACAAAAATTTCCAACTTATGAAACTGTTTTACAGTATAAAGTAATATTAAACTGGAGATTAATTCTCCTTTTAAAAATGAAGTCAGTATCTTTACTGTAAATAGTATCTAGTACAGGGACAGGTAAGCAGGTGAAAAAATATTTACTGAATGAAAGAATGATGCTTTTATTTTTTATTTTACATTATTTCATTTACAAAACTAAAACTATGACAGACCGAGAAATATCTATAGAAGACTAATGAAACCGTTTCATTACTGGACCATGTATAGAGCAAAGTGTAAATTCCATAGCTTTGAATTAATCAGATCCCAAATTTAATTGGTTGGCCTTTCCTATTTAAAATCATCTTCCAGGGGCACCTGCGTGACTCAGTAGGTTAAGTGACTGCCTTCAGCTCAGGTCATGATCCCAGGGTCCTGGGATCGAGTCCCACATCGGGCTTCCTGCTTGGTGGAGAGCCTGCTTCTCCCTCTCCCTCTGCTGCTCTGCCTGCTTGTGCTCTCTCACTATCTCTGTCAAATAAATAAATAAAATCTTTAACAAAAATAAAAAAAATTTAAAAATTTAAAAATAAAATCATCTTCCAGAATCCTTAGTATGCAGAACATTTAAAAAACAGGAATTTAAGAACATTCTGCTTAAAAAAAACAAGGGTCACAGACACTGCTGACGAATCTTCCCTGTTTTGCTATATGTCCAATTTCCCCAGACAGAGAAATAAAGGGTTATCTGTGAAGCATAAGTAACGAAGTTTATATAGAATCTGAATCACCACAGTTTGGGAACTAGGAATATTTTAAATAAAAATATAGTTTATCACATAAATTTATCACATAAAGTAATACCAAGATATTGTTATCATTGTACTTGCTTATTGGTATACAGAAAACTACATTTTCAAAAAGCTGGCTAATGTGAAGGTGCCAATGCATTTTTCAATATCATGATGAATCAAATGGTCTTTAATGGCTTAAAATTAAGAAGCTATAATAATATCTTATGAGAATAAACCATGGAATTATTAATTGGATAATTAATTTTTTATATCTATATTTTTTATGATATTTTTAAAAGTTTGGTTTTGAGCACAGAGATCTTGGTTAATTTCAACTTTAAGACAAAAATAAAATTACTTATGAGGAACTTTCATAAAGAGCTAGTGTTGACTTTTTAAAAATTAATATTCTGCTCTACCAGTGGCATATTCAACTGAGAGTTTTCCATAGTGTATATGTCAAAAATACAGGGCAGACACCCAACATTAAGGAATTAAGACAAGCAATAGATGCCAAAACAATAAAGTGACAATACTATCAAGTATAAGACCCCTGGTTATATATACACTAGTTACTCAGAAGAAGGAAGACTTCAAGTTTCATATATATTTTGTAAAATTTTTGTAATTTTTTTTAATTTGGGCCCTTTCAGTCCTTTAGACTCTCATTAGTTCACCAATTATAATTAAAAAGCTGAAAAAGTATATCTTGTAAATCTTGTAACAGGTAAGTATATTAACAATTTAATTTAGGGAATTTATCATCTCTTTCATTAACTTTTTTTTTTCTTTTCTGGTCATAGAAATAACACAATCCATTATAGAAGGTTTAAAATACACATGGGGTGCCTCCCTGGGTGGCTCAGTTGGTTAAGCGTCTGACTCTTGATCTCAGGGTCTTGAGTTCAAACCCCCCCAGTCAGCTCCATGCCAAAAAAAAATTTTTTTTAATAAACAAATAAAATAAAAAATACATAAAAGTACAAAGAAGAAAATAAAATTCATCCATAATCCAGTCACCCAAAAATCTACTATTCTGTAATTTTACTCTAGGATATGTATAGGCAAGCCTTTTCACCTACTTAATCATCATGATATTAAATCTTTTCCTAAAAACATTTTAAAAACTGTATAATATTCCATAGTTACTTTAATTGCACAGGAAAAATAACATCATTTAAGACTAATCCAGTTTTACAGTAGCTCCCATTTTAAAATGGCTAACAAAATTTGTGTTTTCTGTAAAATGTACATATATTAAATGTTAAGACACAAATAATGTGGCCACGGATAAGATTCTAGACCCCTTTCCACCACCTTTTTAGTTGAAATAAAATAAGTAAAGCAAAGAGTAACCTAGAGAATATGTCATTTTTTATTGCTTTTTAAGCAGTGATAACAGAAAATATCTAATAATCTAAATACCTTCTCCAATCATTAATTTTGTATTCCAAAGCAATCACATTAGTAGTATTTTAGCTATTAACTTACCATAAGACTACATACCTTGAAGAGATTTTTCTAATAATTAACAGCAGGTTAAGTTAAATATCTACCTTTCTCTCCCAGTCTCCACCATGACCAATGATACTCATTTGGATCACAAGTGGCAAAGATTAGGGAAAATACTCATTTTCCTCAGAGTGAACGTTACACACAGCTAAATAAATGTGGTGGAAAAAAAAAAAAGCAACTCCAATATAGTCTTAGTGATGTTAATTTATAAAATAATTACTATATAGCATATTCAAAGAGGAACAGAAATCTGCAAGAAGAATGATAAGAATCAGTATATAACAATCAAATTCAGAAGATGTTCCAAGTAGCCTAAAAAAAAAGATTTTGGAAAAGGACATATTATTGACACTGAATCAGTATGTTTTATACTTGATAATGAGACAAGACTGTGCTAAGGTCTTTTTTTAAAGATTTTATTTATTTATTTGAGAGAGAGAGAGAGCACACACACAAGCAGGGGGAGCAGCAACGGGAGAGAGAGCAGCAGATTCCCTGCTGAGCAGGGAGTCTGATGAGGGGCTCTAGGATCATGACCTGAGTAGAAGGCAGTCACTTAACCGACTGAGCCACCCAGGCGCCCCTAGAATACATTAAGAATTCTAACAACTCATCAATAAAAAGAAAAAACAACCCAATTTTTTCATACTGGGAAAAGATGTCAACACACTTCACCAAAGAAAATACAAATGGCCAATACACAAATGTGTAAGCATTCAATGTTATTAGTCTTCATGGAAATGCAAATTAAACCACAATGCGATACCACTACACAGCCCCAGGATAGCTAAAATTAGAAAGCCCAACACCACCAAACGTTGGTGAAGATGTAGAGCAACTGGAACTCTCACATATTGCTGGTAGAAATGTAAAATGGCACAACTACTCAGAAGAAAATCTAGTAGTTTCTTATAAAACCAAAAACACTACTACCCTATTGACTCAGCAATCTACTCCTAATAACCCAGAAGTAAAAATATGTTCACAAAAAAAACTTGTACAAAAATGTTCATTGCAACTTTACTCATAGTAGCCAAAAACTAGAAGAACAGCATAGGTGTCCACTATGAGAGAAGAAGTAAACAAATGGACTAGCAACAAGCAACGAAAAAAAATTAACTGCTATATGGATGAATGTCAAAAATATTATACTGAGTAAAAGAAGTATTATATAAAACAGGATATATATATATATGATTCCATTTATAGGAAATTCTAGAACAGAGAAAAAAATCTGTGGTAGAAAAAAATCATAACAACAGTTGCCTCTGGGAGCCTAAGGACAGAGATTAACTACAAAGAGGCTTAAAGAAACATTCTGGGGTCATGACAAAGTTTTACATCTAGAAGTTTGGATTACAAACATTTCTTTTTGTTAATTTTTATTTTTTTAAGAATTTATTTTCAAGTAATCTCCATACCCAACATGGGGCTCGAACTCATGACCCTGAGATCAAGAGTCATGTATTCCACTGACTGAGCCAACCAGGTGGTTGAGGTTACAAACATTTATGCACTTGTCAAAACTCAACAAACATACACTTAAGATATGTCCATTTCATTGCATGAAGTTTTCATGTAGAAGAAAAAAGCTCTATAAACTATTGACCTGTAGTTGATGATATACATGTTAAAATATTTAGAGGATAACATACTGATGTCCGCAGTTGCATTAAAAAAATTGATAAAGAAATGAATGGACAGACGAATGAACAGACAGGTGATGCTAATGATAAAATCTAGTTGGTGGGTATGAGTGAATATATACTACATATTTAAAATTTTTCATAATAAAATCTGAGTAAAAAAATCAGTCTACCCACAGGAGTGAACTATATCATAGTTAGTAAATTAAAATTTTAAATGAATTAACACACTATATAAGTTATATACTAAATAGTATGAATATATTCTTTAAAAGCAGTTTTCTGTTATTTTTAATACTAGTCATAGTTTACAAAGCCCAAAGGAACCTTAAATTAACTACTCAATTTCCAAACCAAAAGAACTCTATTATCAGACCTATAAATAACAAGTAACCAACCAATGGTACAATGAAAATCATCTACCGTCACTGATTATACTTGGCCATAAAGAAAGAAACTGAAGAAAATTTGACAATATACTTGACAACCCACTATGGAGAGTATAATCAAATGAGGATAGAACAAATATGAAAACTAAAAAATTAGCATAACAATGGGATATATCAACGGTAAGAATTCTTGAAGAAAACATCTCCTTACACATTGGTCCTACCATTTTTAGATTAACACTTACTACAATGTCTTCAATATGAAAGAAGAAATAATTTGGAAAAGGTTTCTAAAGAGCAGTTTTAAAAGTACTTTAAAAAATCATTATATAACCTTAAGAAAAAAAATATTGTGTGTAGACTTTTTGAGTATAGTTGACACACAATGTTACATTAGTTTCAGCTGTATAACATTGATACGACACCTTTGTAAGCTTTTCTATGCTTACCATAAGTGTAGCTACCATCTGTCACCACACAACGGTATCACAATATAATTAACTATATTCCCTATCATGTGCCTAAAAATAATAGTCTTGAAGGACTCTATCAAAAAATAAGTTATTCTCCATACAGATGTATATAAATTGAAGACTGCATTAAACTAAACCATAAGGGATCTCAGTTCAATGTTAAAATCTTTAACATTAGGTAGTATCAAACATTAGGGAAATCCCCAAGCAGCATGTAAAATTCATCAATATATTTATTAATTGGATAGAACTTAACTATTACCAAGAATAAGTGTGGCCAAACCTAGAGGAGTACAACCAGCCAGAGATTCCTCAAAGTCTTAATTCTACATCCAGTATTATTTGACATTCGGTGTTTGCATAATAATTAAGGTCATCAGAACTTTCTTAGCGCACGATGGGAAAAAGAAAGTAAACTAACTAGAAAACAGAAGCATATAAATTCTTTTTTTAGCTGTCCTCTTTGGACAATGTTGTGATACTGAAAAAGATTAAGATGAATTTTTAAAATTCCCAAACCTGTCATTTTTAAATAAACCTCCAAGTTTCTATGAAGTAATAATCTTTTAAATACTACAAGAGAGCAGAAAAATAACCATGGAGGTTTCCCAGAAAGATAGGTTCAAGATATTTTTACCGGAAGGAACCCTAAGAACATTAAAATTTTAAAAAGGAACAAAATTTTGTATATTTAAAGTGTTTTGCCTTATGCCAATAAATACTAGACATTTACTTTTTCATAAAGAAACAAAGTTATATTTCACCATCTTAAGCACGAGGGTGGGGAAGTCAACTGAGTAAAAACTAAAATTAAAAACAATTTAATATTTCACGTGGGGAAAGATCATGAAATTACATATTTCCCAATAAGCCTATGGTCTAGATGATGGTATAAAATACTACGTGTTTTAACATGCATGCAGGAAAACTTATTTCCCATGTTAACTGTACATAACGTAAATTATCCTACTCTTACTAAAATTCAGGTCATAGTGTTAATTATATCTTTATATTTTACATAATTTTAAAAATCAGATTGTTTACATATATCTCCATACAAGAGTACACTATGTACCACCTAGGGTTTAATGTACTTACAATTCCTTGTGTTTGTCTTCAGCCAAGATTTGGTCATTTGGCTTAAGAGAATACCTACAAAACAAGACAAAAAAATACTGGTCATATAAACATATGTTTGCCCCATGGACATCTCACTATGGTTATTAACGAACAGTCAGTTAAACCCTATCAAACAAGCACTACCACAGTCTTATAAGTCTCTGTCTTCACTGATAAAACATTGATGCCTAAGTTCTGTGCTGTTAGATTAGTCACTTCTGCAGACACCATCAAAGGAACTGAAGTACAATCAATCTGACCTTCCAAAACACAAGGTATCTTCAGTAGTGAATAATCTGTAATGTTACATTCATCCAGCAGTACAAACTTCCAAGAAACTACCACAATAAGTATTTAAGCATTCACAAAACAATATGCATTTATTCATTAAATACACAGTAAAAATCTGTGTACCACACTATGTCCTAGGTAGAAGGAATAATAAGTTTCGGAGAAATAAGTTTCGGAGTTCCTTAACTAAATCATTTATTAGCTTAATGACCACAGGCAATGATTTCATTTCTTTACGTCTCACTTTCCCTGTCTATAAAATAGAGGTTGCAAGGAAATAAAGGTTCTAAATGACACACTGGACCAGATGGACATCACAGATATATTCAGAACATTCCATTCCAAAGCAACAGAATACACACTCTTCTTTAGGGCACATGGAACATTCTCCAGAATAGATCACATCCTGGGACCACAAATCAGGTCTCAATCGGTACCAAAAGATTGGGATCATTCCCTGCATATTTTCAGACCACAATGCCATGAAACTAGAACTCAATCACAAGAGGAACGTTGGAAAGAACTCAAATACATGTAGACTAAAGAGCATCCTACTAAAGAATGAATGGGTTAACCAGGAAATTAAAGTAGAATTTTAAAAATTCATGGAAACAAATGAAAATGAAAACACAACTGTTCAAAATCTTTGGGACACAGCAAAGGCGGTCCTGAGAGGAAAGTGTATAGCAATACAAG
>JAQQSY010005370.1:0-11704 GCA_028646535.1 Procyon lotor | reverse complement strand
GAATGTTTTTCCATTTCTTGGTGTCTTCCTCAATTTCTTTCATGAACACTTTGTAGTTTTCTGAGTACAGATTCCTTGCCTCTTTGGTTTGGTTTATTCCTAGGTATCTTATGTTTTTGGGTGCAATTGTAAATGGGATTGACTCCTTAATTTCTCTTTCTTCTGTCTTGCTGTTGGTGTATAGAAATGCAGCTGATTTCTGTGCATTGATTTTATATCCTGACACTTGACTAAATTCCTGTATGAGTTCTAGCAGTCTTGGAGTGGAGTGTTTTGGGTTTTCCACATAAAGTGTCATATCATCTGCAAAGAGTGAGAGTTTGACTTCTTCTTTGACAATTTGGATGCCTTTTATTTTTGTTGTTGTTGTTGTTGTTGTTGTTGTCTGATTGCTGAGGCTAGGACTTCTAGTACTATGTTGAATACTAGTGGAGATAGTGGGCATTCCTGCGGTGTTCCTGATCTTGATTCTCAATATCACTGAGAATGATATCCACTGTGGGTTTTTCATAGATGGTTTTGACGATGTTGAGGAATGTACCCTCTATGCCTACACTGTGAAGAGTTTTTATCAAGAAAGGATGTTGTACTTTGTCAAATGCTTTTTCAGCATCAATTGAGAGTATCATATGGTTCTTGTTCCTTCTTTTATTAATGCATTACACCACATTGATTTGTGGATATTGAACCAATCTTTCAGCCCAGGAATAAATCCCACTTGATTGTGGTAAATAATCCTTTTAATGTACTGTTGGATCCGTTGGCTAGTATTTTGGTGAGAATTGTTACATCCATGTTCATCAAGGATATTGGTCTGTAATTCCCCTTTGTGATGGGGTCTTTGTCTGGTTTTAGAATCAAGGTAATGCTGGCCTCATAAAATAAGTTTGGAAGTTTCCCTTCCATTTCTATTTTTTGGAACAATTTCAGAATAGGTATTAATTCTTCTTTAAATGTTTGGTGGAATTCCCCTGGGAAGCCATCTGGCCCTGGACTCTTGTTTGTTGGGAGGTTTTTGATGACTGCTTCAATCTCCTTACTGATTATGGATATATGCAGGTTTTCTATTTCTTCCTGGTTCAGTTTTGGTAGTTTGTGTGTCTCTAGGAATGCGTCCATTTATTCCAGATTGTCTAATTTGCTGGCGTATAGTTGCTCATAATATGTTCTTATAATTGTTTGTATTTCTTTGGTGTTGTGATTTCTCCTCTTTCATTCATGATTTTATTAATTTGGGTCCTTTCTCTTTTCTTTTTGAAAAGTCTGGCCAAGGGTTTATCAATTTAATAATTCTTTCAAAGAACCAGCTCTTAGTTTCATTTATTTGTTCTACTGTTTTTTGGTTTCTATTTCATTGATTTCTGCTCTGATCTTTATTATTTCTCTTCTTCTGCTGGGTTTAGGCTTTCTTTGCTGTTCCTTCTCCATCTCCTTCAGGTGTAGGGTTAGGTTGTTTATTTGAGACCTTTCTTGTTTCTTGAGAAAAGCTTGTATTACTTTATACTTTCCTCTCAGAACCGCCTTTTTTGTGTCCCCAGGGTTTAGAGCAGTTGTGTTTTCATTTTCATTTGTTTCCATAAATTTTTTAATTCTTCTTGAATTACTTGGTTAACCCATTCATTCTTTAGTAGGATGCTTTTTAGCCTCCATGTGTTCGAGTTCTTTCCACCTTTCCTCTTGTGATTGAGTTCTAGTTTCATGGCATTGTGGTCTGAAAATATGCAAGGAATGATCCTAATCTTTTGGTACCAATTAAGACTTGATTTGTGTCCCAGGATGTGATCTATTCTGGAGAATGTTCCGTGTGCACTTGAGAAGAATGTGTATTCTGTTGTTTTGGGATGTAATGTTCTGAATATATCTGTGATGTCCATCTGGTCCAGTGTGTCATTTAGAAGCTTTATTTCCTTATTGATCTTTTGCTTAGATGATCTGTCAGTTTCAGTGAGGGGGTATTAAAGTCCCCTCCTTATTGTATTATTGTTGATGTGTTTCTTTGACTTTGTTATTAATTGGTTGATACAATTGGCTGCTCCCTTGTTAGGAGCATAGATGTTTACAATTGTTAGATCTTCTTGTTGGACAGTCCCTTCAAGGATGATACAGTGTCCTTCCTCATCTCTTAGTATAGTCTTTGGCTTAAAATCTAATTTATCTGATATAAGGATTGCCACCCCAGCTTTCTTTTGATGTCCATTAGCATGGTAAATTGTTTTCCACCCCCTCACTTTAAATCTGGAGGTGTCTTTGGGTCTAAGATGAGTTTCTTGTAGACAGCATATCGATGGGTCTTGTTTTTGTTAATTCATTCTGATACACTATATCTTTTGTTTGCAGCATTTAGCCCATTTACATTCAGGGTAACTATTGACAAATATGAATTTAGTGCCATTTTATTGCCTGTAAGGTGACTCTTAACTGTATATTGTCACTGAACAGCTCCACAAAGAGAAATTAACAGTCTAGGTACCTCAGAGGATGGAGAAATACTATATTCTATCTTATATTTGTTTGAGTTTCTTAAAAGGATTCTAGTACACCTTTTGTGGACAGTATATCATTTTGGTATCTAAAAATCACAAAATACACAAAGAAGTTGTGTGAGATAATGTGGTGCTTCCCAATTAACTGTTAGGCTTTGTAGAATTGACCTGAGAATTCATATACCCAAAGGGAGAGGAGGAAGAAAAACTTCCAGCTATTATAATTTTCCCAGGTAAGGAGGGAGAAGGAAGGAAGGGAATGGAAGAGAGAACAATAAGCAAAAGAGACATTTATGAACAGGTAACAGTGACCTTAGGAATCAGACAAGAACAATACATACGTATTCCTCAATTTGGTAATCACCCAGCTATATTTTATTTTACTGATCAGTTTAACTCTTTCTTTGCTACCACATCTATTTGTGCTTTCATTCTATATTTTGTGAAAATTTTGTTTCATATCTAAAAAGTCAGACTTCAAACGGAAAACTAAATTAATTAATGAAGAAATATGCTTTAATTGCTTTCCCTCTCTGTATCCCTCTGTCCTTCTGTCCCTTTATCCCTCCCTTCCTCTCCCTTTCTCATTTTCTCTCCTCTAGTTATTTTCTGTTAAAAAAAAGACTTTTTTGTCATTTCTTTCTGAAAATAGCTGAGAATTTACTCTGTTACTTTTAGGACTAATCCCAATTGAGACATGCCACATCAGGCTTGCCAAATATCTAGGATATGTACCTGTTTCCTATTCAAACTTTTTCTCCTCCTTTTTCTTTATTTCAAATAGGAAAATGAAGGGGTAGGCGCCCAGGGTGGACTGCCCCAAAATGTGCCACTTTGGCATAAAGATCATTTGGAATTGAAAGAGATAAGAAAGAAAACAACAACAACAATAAAACAAAACAACAACAACAACAACAACAAAAAAACCCTGGCAGATGAAGGAAATGTTCTCTGCTTCCCCATAATTGCCTAAATTTATACTGGAAAGGAAAGCCTGCAACAGGAAGAGAAGTATTAACAGAGGCCCCTTAACCAAAGAGTTCATCTACAAAATAGAACAATCTTGTTTTTCCAATCATCTCCTTTCCCCTTCTTGCTAATGAACTTTCTCCTTATTTTATCCTCAGGCTCTACTCCTTTTCCTAGCTCATATAAGCTTAATTTTTGTCTCATTGTCTTTGGAATGTCTTGTCTATATGGTTTGAGGCACTCCCCCACACCCCCACCCTGTGCATACACCTATTAAATTTGATTTTCTGCTGTCAATCTGTCTCATGTCAATTTGATTCTTAGTCCAGCTAGAAGTACCACAGGACAGAGGAAGGAAGGTCTTTCCAATTAAAGCATTTAAGAAGGGACTAGAAAAGAACAAAAAGCAGTTTAGATAAAAGGAAGCTAGAAAACTGTAAGGAAAAAGTAGTTAGTGCCAATCTCCAAAATATGTAACAATTGGAAGTAAACTCTTGGTTTGGAACATGTTTTAATTGGCTAATGAAGCTATTATTTTTGGTAAATAAGGTAGTTTTAGGGTTAATTATTGTATTTAGAAGTATACGAATACTTCACAAACAAAATATGTCTCAAAATTGATCATTATATGTTGTAATTGTTTATATCAGATAGGTTCTTTAGAAAGAGTATACTTAAAAACTACTATAGAACATACTTTTAAAACATATACATAAGAAACATATTTAGAATATTTGATACTAATCTAACTAGAAACAATATACAGAGATGATAAGGAATCAGTTGCATACACGTTTAACATTTTTTTTATAAAAACAAATTGGCACTTTAAAAGTTACTAAAGAAAACACAATCACTGTCTGGTGGCAAAGCAAAGAAAATATTATTTTAAGGTATTTACTTTCTTTGTGTTCTAATCCTAAATCTCAAGTGATATAATCCTTTCTGAGACTGAGGTTTAGATGGGATGATGTTATAAATCCTTCAGATATGGACTACTGTGATATCTTTGAAATATCCAATTTATAATAGGATTTATAGATGCTTTTAAACAAAGCATAGTTTATTTTTTTAATATTTATTCATTTATATTAGAGGAGGGTGGGGACAGAGGGAGAGGAAGAGAGTTTTAAGCTGACTCTGCCCTGAGCATGGAGACTGCCTTGGTCTCACTCTAGGGCTCTTCTGGGGCTTCATCTCAGGACCCTGCGACAACAACCTGCACTGAAACCAACAGTTTGATGTTTAACCTACTAAACCATCCAGGTTCCCCTGAACAAGGCATAGATTAACACTCCCTGTGGATTATTGCTTTTCAATTTGACAGTAACCCTGTGAAGTTTTACTCGTTATTTTTCCATTTCACAGATGAAGAAACTGAGATTTACAGAGATTTAATACCTTGCCAATATATCATAGCTGATAAACGGCATTATTTGGAATTGATTCCAAACCAACTCTGTCTCTTTCAAGGGCTTATGTTCTTTAAAACATAAATTGTTGAACTCAGAAGCTAATCCTTAAAAAGTCCCAATAAAGCAATTAACATTATGTTTCCTTCTTTGTTAATACCTATTAGGTCAATATTCCAATGTATAATCATGGTGGACTCTATAATGTGAAGTTAATTAAGGGGCATCTTAATTAATATCTGATGTTTTCTGATTATAACTACTTATTCTGAAGCCCTGTCTGGATTCTCAGAGGTTAGCCTAGACTAATGAAGCAGAATGAGTACAGTAAAATAAAACAATTATTCTCTGTCTGAAGAAGGAGTTGCCTTGGTTTCACATTTCCTTCATTTCAGAGCCAAGAGCAAAATGATGAGCCCACTTTAGGATCATAAAATTATAAAACTTTAGAGTTAAAGTTAAAACTCAAGAAATAGTCTCGATAATTATGACAATTTATGCCAGTTTTATCTTATTACCTAATTTAAGCCATATAACTTTTTAGAGTTTATAAAATTTGTCACAAAAGATTTATCATTTGACATAATCATAATATATGGTATTTAAGGTACCGAATGTTGGGTTTAAATATTGCCCTTTGTGTAAGTTAAAAATGGTCAAATAGGGTCAATTTCATATGTTTCAACCTAGACATAATACTCATTTAGAGTTAACTCAGGCATAAAAAATAAAAGAATACAAAGATCTATATAAGTAGTGTATAGCCATCAAATTCACTTTCAAAAGGCATATACCAAGTTCCATGCCCAAAGCCTTTTCCAATAGATTCTCAAAACAGAAAAAAAAAAAATGAAGCAAAATCTACTTCCTTCATTGAGGGTTTGATTACATTACAAGAAGCCTGTATTTGGTATAAATTGCTTTAATCCATATATTGATTTCTTTAAAAATTTTCAATGGTGGAATCTACTGGTCTTCAGAGAATTAAATGCCTGTTTTTCTAGGAAGTCTACTAGTCTATGGGAAACTATAAAAAGTGAAAAGTGCCAGTGTAACAGCATACTTCTAAATAATTGAGTATTTTCTCCCTGTTGCTGTTGTTGTTTTAAATAAGTAAACTTTCCCCCCTCTCTACATCCTGAAAAGTATTTCCTGGTGATCATTTTCCATAATACAGTTATGATTATTATGGATCTTCAGTCTGATAGATATCCATTTGCTTATTGAAATGGATATGTAAGACCCTCCCTAGGCCTGGACTATATTGTAATCATCTCAGTAGGCCCTGCTCCGTAAGCACAGTAATTTATATATAGTAGACACTTAATAGCTTTCTAGTATTAAATTGCCTTGAAAAAAATAATGAAAGTTCTCTTGGGTTTAACATTGAAGGGTGTTCTTAGTCTTTAATATCTTAACAGGATATGCATAAATTACTTTTTGATTTATTGCTTTAGATTTCTCCAGGACAGTGTACTTTTCCTTTGCAATTAAAGTACTTTGATGCAGTCATCTTGAGACTATGATAGAGTATATTCATGGATATGGCATACTTGACTCAGTCCTTTGGGAAGAGTATGAAATAATCACTCAAGTGTCAATGTGAATCTACACTCTACTCTCTCACTTTATAAAGAAAATATGTCTGCCATCTTATTTTTAATTGAAAACTAGAAAATCTAACAAATGTTTTGAAAGATTACGCATAGAGACCTCAAAAGAAAATATACAGAGAGACTCTGTAGGGGAGATTCTGTTCCAGGGATTAGGAAAAGCCCTCAGGCCTGCCTTTTTCTTTTTCAATTTAGAGGGCCCAGTTTCTCTTTTAGAACAAATGAGTGAAATAACTTAAAGATGATTTTAACAGTTCACAAATGTGTTGCCTGGTTTTGACAAGGGCGTCTGTAATATCTCAAAACTATGTTAAAGATGGAGCATTTAGCAACCCAGGAAGACAATGACTATAAAACACAAAATTAACTCATCAAGTTACTGTAATTTTCTCTCCCTTTGTCTCCAGCTGATTAGTGCAAATTAACTGCCTGAGCAGTTAGCATGCAATATGGAAATCTTTGATATCTGCTGAGAAAGCAGGCTTTTTTTTTAACTACATCTATGTAAAATTCCAAAATTCCCTATAGACATTACTCTAGTGTGATTATTAATAGTGTTTTGAACTTTAAGGATATGTTTTGTGTTTGTTTTGAGTTTTGAAAATTTCTAACCTTAATTTGTCAAAACAGATTTATAATATTTATAAATTCCTATATAGAAATTTCACCAAAAAAACTTTTTTAAAGAGGGAAAAGAAAATGAGATACTTAGGTATCTTATCTCTTGCCTGGAAGTAATAAATATCTCACTGGATTATTATAAGAGTGAAAATTCAATAATATATATTTTAAAAATGAAGATAGTTTGATCCACACTGTGCATTTAATATGAGTTTTTAAATTATTTTTATTAACCACATAGAATTGGATTAGTGAAATATACTACTTATTTCAATCTCTTAACTCAGAAAAGGAAATATTTAGGAAATTTCTCTTGGTTACATTCCATATAGTCCTAGAGAGAGGTTAACAAACATGTGAATTGCTATACCAAAAAAGTCAGCTCTTGACTATTTGAAAAAGAATATTATGTTAACAAGGTAGTTAAAAAGGGCATCAATCATGGAAAAAAAACATTTCCTATACCTGTTCAGAAGTCAACTGATTTTGGGGGAAGTACATCTAGGAGAAATAATAGGTGTTTGGTAGTTAGATATGATGATTAAAACCCCCTAAAACTAAAAATCAGGAGGGTATTTTCCCCTCTTTAGCTGTGGAATTGTTGGTAGCTCTTTCAGAGAGAAAAAAAATATCTGATACAAACTGCATCCAGTGTATTTGAATCCTCGAATCCTTAAATTTTATTTCTGAATGCATTAAAAATTCCCATTTATAGACACTTTCTCTACATAGAAATTAATGTATTCATTTAGCAGAAAGTTTTGGTCAAGGATCACCAGGTTCTGGACTTTTGTGTTGGGAGTTGAACACTAAACTAGAACAGTCTAATTCTTGCACTCAAGTAACAATGCAGGAAGGAAGGCATACAAAAGGATAAATTTTATGAATGATACATTCCAGAAGAGTCTGAGCTTATTTTTTGTAAGATTTTACTTATATATTTATCAGAGAGAGAGAGAGAGAGAGAGAGCACATGCAGGGGAAGCAGTAGGCAGAGGGAGAAGCAGGCTCCCCACTAAGCAGGGAGCCACATGTGGGACTCGACTCGATCCCAGGACCCTGGGATCATGACCTGAGCCGAAGGCAGATGAGTAACTTACTGAGCTACCTAGGCATCCCTGAACTTATTTTTATAATTCAAACCAGAACCTTATTTTTACTTCAAAACATAGTGAGAGCCAGTCCACAATAGCCATCCTATAGAAAGAGCCCAGATGTCCATCAACAGATGAATGGATAAAGAAGATGTGATAGATATAGATATAGATATAGATATAGATATAGATATAGATATAGATATAGATATAGATATAGATATAGATATAGATATATGAATATTATGCAACCATCAAAAATCTGAAATGACATTTGCAACAATGTGGATGGAGCTAGAGGATATTATGCTAAGCGAAATAAGTCAACAGAGAAAGCCAATTATATCATCTCACTCATACATATAATTTAAGGAATAAGGCAGAGAATCATGGGGGAAGAGAGGAAAAAATGAAGTAAGATGAAACCAGAGAGGGAGACAAACCATAGGAAACTCTTAATCATAGGAAACAAACTGAGGGTTACTTGAGGGGAGGTGGGTGGAGAGATGTGTAAACTGGGTGATGGACATTGGGGAGGTTATGTGTTGTAATGAGTACTCGGTACTATATAAGACTGATATATCACAGACCTGTACCCTGAAACCAGTAACAATTATATGTTAACTTAAGAAAGGAAAGAAAGAAAGAAAGAAAGAAAGAAAGAAAGAAAGAAAGAAAGAAAGAAAGAAAGAAAGAGAAAGAAAAAAAAAGAAAGAAGTGGATATACTTCAAAAACATGAAGATAACAATTTGAAAATAGATCTATAGGGTTAAACAACATTGACAGGACTCAGCACCCAAGAAACTCTTCCTGCAACTTCTTTTCCAGTCACTACTTTTTCCCACCCTACAGTAGCAACTTTACACTGATTTCTAACATAAAAATTGGCTCTGGATTCAAACAAAACAAAACAAAACAAAACAAAACAAAAAGTGACAGCCAAAGTCTGATTTAGAGTTAAATAACATATCTCAAGAATGCGTCCCATGCCAGGAACTGACCCATTGGCTCAGTGTTTTTTATATTTGTTTAATATGGGGAACTTGATCAAAAAGGATACTATCTTGGCACTATTTAGGCCTATTGGCTTATTATCTTCAGAGATAACCTAGGAATCCATGTGTTGAACAAGAACCTAGGTACTTCTTTTTAAATTAGTTAATTTAAGAAATGCTAGTATATTTTAGAAACTCATCTGTTAAGCTATTTATGTTTTTGTGTGTTTATTTGGTGGAGTGGCACAACAAACTAATTAATTCAATTAAATTCATCTTGAAAGCCAGCAGCTTGAATTTCTAAAACTGACATCTACAGAAACCCAATACTTCCTGTCATTTGGAATAAGCCTATTTCACCCTTATTTGGAACCATACTATAATGCTGTTCTTCAATTTTATCTTTTTGACTATTTTTTCTAATACTCAGATGTTTTAAATGTGTTCACATATTCAATATTTAACAGTAAAGTTAGTAATTACTGTATAACTGGGGAAAGAAATTGGTGAGGTAGTCTGATATGTTAGTCTCATGATAAAATCAAACTGTGATATTTTTTAAACTTTCTAATTCTTCTGTGATTCCTTTCTCATTCTCTTTCCTTTTCCTCACTGTATTAAATTGCTTGGACTTAAAATTACTTACCATCTGCCCCTTACTATCTGATACAATTTGATTTAAAAACATTTTTAAAAGATCACATTACAAGTATTTTAAAACAATCCCTACTAAAAGTAACACAAAACATAAAGAACTATCTCCTTCAAACACATCTAAAATCTATTTCCTTTGAATTACAAGAAAAAAGAAAAAATGAAGTAAGCAAATGTGTAATTCATATTCTATAGGGACCATGTTATCTTTCTATTCATAAATAGATGAAATTACTTTAGTTATATTGATTCGGAGATAGGAAAGGGATAGCTGAAAAAAGGCCAATAATAAATGAAAGTGTACTTTAGTCATTCCTAGATTTGCTTGTATTTTTAGTAATAATCTAGAAAAAGGATAAGTAAAATTTTAATAAAAACTGTTAGAAATATGACCCAGAGATATAAACATGAGTGGACAGCTTAATATAATGTATAAGCCAAAAAGGTTATGTAAGTGATGAAAGAATAGCAAAATGATTTGCAGTATTGAAAATGGACCAACTCATAAAATATGCAATCGAAGGAAAGTCAGAATAATCAATGTGTGGTAAGAACAGGGAAATAGCAATGTGCATATAGTATGAAATTGCCATTCTTCATTGGGCAAAGTGATTTTTTTTTGTCAAGGTGGGATATTAGAAAATTGCTGAATTTATGATTAAAAAATCATTATCATGGTACTAGTTCTATTCCTCCCTGTGCTACCTTGAGGAAATCACAGAAATTTTACAGGCCTCAATTTATTCTATTATAAAAATGAAGATTATACCATTTTACATGCTACTTTCTAAGGAGCTCTAGGATTTTGTAGAAGATCTTTAGTAGCTGTTAGGGATATGGTGGGCTTATGGAATTATTAATTAAAACATAACTGAACAACCTTATCTAAAATTTAAGCAAATGATGAGAATTATATTCCAATTAGAAGGAGCATAAATGCAGTTATCTGGATAATTCAGCTTCCATATCAGATTGAACTAAATTATCTAGCTATGTTAACAAAAATAATTTAAAAAAAAGAAAAAACATTGATTATTAGCTTCAGTGAGTTGTGAATAAAAAGGAACTCATTGTAATTCAATTTCCATAATTTAATGTGATAAACTCATATAATATCTTATATATAATTTTATATAATATTCATATTTTGAAATGAAAATGATGAATTTCCTTCTGCATAATTGTTAGGGTTTTTTTTTAATTAACATATAATGTATTATTTGCTTCAGGGGTACAGGTCTGTGAATCATCAGTCTTACACAATTTACAGCACTCACCATAGCACATACCCTCCCCAATGTCCATAACCCAGCCTCCCAACCCTCCCCCCCACACACATCCCAGCAACCCTCAGTTTGTTTCCTGAGATTAAGAGTCTCTTATGGTTTGTCAGCCTCCCTGGTCCCATCTTGTTTCATTTTTTCTATCCCTACCCCCAACAACCGACTGCCCTGCCTCTCAAATTCCTCATATCAGAGAGATCATATGATAATTATCTTACTATGATACTTATTTTGATTAGCATAGTACCATCTAGTTCCATCCATGTCATTATAAATGGAAAAGATTTCAATTTTTGAGGGCTGCATAGCATTCCATTGTGTGTATATATATATATATATATATAATATATATATATATATATAATACACACACACACCATATCTTCTTTATCCATTCATCTGTTGATGGACATCTAGGGTCTTTCCATAGTTTGGCTACTGTGGACATTGCTGCTATAAACATTTGGGTGCATGTGCCCTTTGGATCATTACATTTTTATCTTTAGGGCAAATACCCAGTAGTGCCATTGCTGATTCATAGGGTAGCTCTATTTTCAACTTTTTGAGGAACCTCCATAC
>JAQQSY010005369.1:0-11704 GCA_028646535.1 Procyon lotor | reverse complement strand
TTTTTTTTTTTTTTAATTTAACTTAAAATCTTTTTCTTGGAGCACCTGGGTGGTTCAATCAGTTAAGCGTCTGCCTTGGGCTCAGGTCCTGATCCCAGGGTCCTGGGACTGAGCCCCACATCAGGCTATCTGCTCAGCGGGAAGTCAGCTTGTCCCTCTCCCACTCTCCTTGCTAGTACTCCCTCTGTCGCCGTATCTCTCTCTCTGTGTCAAATAAACAAATAAAATCATAAAAAAACCCTTTTTAAAAAAATTGTGGTAAGACATACATAAAATTTGTCATTTTAACTCTTTTTACACATACAGTTCAGTGGTATTAAATACACACACTGTTGTGCAACCACCGCTACCATCTAATTTCTAACTTCTTTTATCTTGTGACTCTGAAACTCTCAACCTTTTAAACAGTAAGTCTCCAATCTCCCTTCTCCCTAGCACCTGGCAACCACCAGTATATTTTCTGTCTTTATTATTTTGATTACTCTAAGCACCCCGTATAAATGCAATCATATGGTATTTGATTTTTTGTGACTGGCTGTTTTGGCATAATGTCCTCAAGTTTCATCCATGTTGCAGCATACTGCAGAATTTCCTTCCATTTTAAGGCCAAATAATATTTCATTGTATGTATAGTGGACCCTTGAACAACATGGAGGTTATAGTGACCAACCCACCATGCAGTTGAAAATCTGCATATAATTTTTGACTCCCCTAAAACTTAACTACTAGAAACCTACTGTTGATTTAAAGCGACACCGATAACATAAACAATTAACTCATATCTTAGGTTACATGTATCACATACTGTAGTTTTACAATAACGGAAGCTAAAAAAAATTTTTTTTAAGAAAATCATAAGGAAAATACATTCATAGTTCCATATTTATTGAAAAAAAATCCAGGTATAAGTAGACTCATGCAGGTCAAACCTATGTTGTTGAAGAATCATCAGTATATCACTATACAGATATATATATATACACACACAGATATATCAGTTTATACTATCACATCACATTTTCCCTATCCATTCATCCCTTGATAGACATTAGGGTTACTTCCACATTTTAGCTATTATGAATAATGCTGCTATGAACATGGGTGTACAAATGTCTCTTTGAGACCTTGCTTTCAATTCTTTTGGGTATATACCCAAAGATAGAACTTCTGGATCACATGATAATTCTATTTTTAACTTTGTGAGGGACTGTCATAATGTTTCTCACAGGAGCTATACCATTTCACATTCCCACCAATATGGCACAAGGGTTCCAATTTATCCACATCCTTGGGAACACTTGTTTTCTATTTTTTTGGTAGTGGTTGTCCTGATTGGTGTGACATGATATCTCACTGTACTTTTAATTTTCATTTCCCTAATATTTAGTGATATTGACATCTTTTCATGTTTTTATTGGCCATCTGTAGATCTTTGGAGAAATTTCTACATAAGTCTTTTGCCCATTTTTTAATTGGGGTATTTATTGTTGTTGAGTTTTAGGATTTTTCTATATATTCTGGATATTAATTCCTTATCAGACATATGATTTGCAAGGTTTTCTTCCATTCTGTTAGTTGTCATTTTACTTTTTGGATAGTATCTTTTGGTGTACAAATTTAAACATTTTCATTAAGTCTAATTTGTCTATTTTTTCCTTTTGTTATCTGTGTCATATCCAAGAAATCATTGTCAAATCCAACTTGATAAAGCTTTTAGAAGAGTTTTATTGTTTCACATATTACACTTAACCTTGATCAATTTTAAATTAAATTTTAGTATATAATGCTAGGCAAGCATCCAATGGGGTGTGTGTGTGTGTGTGTGTGTATCCAATATATATATATTTTAAAAAAGATTTATTTATTTGAGAGAAAGAGAGAGAGAGAGAATGCAAGCAGGGGGAGCAGCAGGCAGAAGAAGGCTCCCACTGAGCAAGGAGCCTGATGTAGGGCTCAATCCCAGGACTCTGGGATCATGACCTGAGCCAAAGGCAGATGCCTAACCAACTGAGCCACCCAGGTGTCCCCTATCTTCATTCTTTTGCATGTGGATATTCAGTCTTCCCAGTATCATTTGTTGAAAAGATGGTTCTTTTCTCATTGAATATTCCTGGCACCCTTGTTAAAAATCATTTGCTCATACATAAGGTTTATTTCTGGGCTCCATAACCCATTGGTCTGTACGTCTGTCTTTATGCCAATTAGTATATTGTTTTGATGACTATCGCTTTGTAATAAGTTTTGAAATTAGAAAGTCTGAGTTCCAGTTTTTTCTTTTTCAAGATTGCTTTGAATATTTGAAGTCCCTTGAGAGTCCAGATGAATTTTAGAATGGATTTTTCTGTTTCTGCAAAAGCATCACTGGAATTTATATGACATTGCATTGAATCTGTAGATTGCTTTGGATATTACTGACATTTTAACAATATTAGGTCTTTTTTAAAAAAAGACTTATTTATTTATACAGAGAGAGAGCACATGCGCAAGAGGAGGGGGGAGGAGCAGAGGGAGAGGGAAACAAACAAATTCTCTGCTGAGCAGGGAGCCAGATGTGGGGCTTGATCTCAGGACCCTGAGATCACGACCTGAGCTAAAACTGGAGGTTGGATGCTCAACTGACTTAGCCATCCAGGCACTCCAAATAGTAAGTCTTTGAATCTATGAATATGGGATGGTTCCATTTATTTATGCCTTCTTTGATTTCTTTCAGCAATGCTGCTTGTAGTTTTCATTTTATAAGTCTCCCTAATTAATACCTAATATTTTATTCTTCTTAAAATTATATTTATTTTTCTCATTTAAAACTGAAGTGTAATTAACATACACTATTATTTTCAGGTGTACAACATATTCATTCAACAATTCTATACATTAGTCAGTGCTCATCATAAGTATAGTCACCATCCGTTACCAAATAACATTATTTCAATATTAACTATATTCCCTGTGTTGTACTTTTCATCTCCATGAGTTATTTATTTCATAACTGGAAGTTTGTACCTCTTAATCCCCTTTATTATCAATACCTCCACTGACCTCCCCTCTGGCAACCATCGGTTTGTTCTCTGTATTTAGGAATATACTTGTTTTTTAGATTCTACATAAATGAAATCATATTTGTCTTTCTCTGATTTATTTCACTTAGCATAATATCCTCTCCCATACATGTTGTTGCTATTGGCAAGATCTCATTCTTTTTTTATAGTTGAGTAATATTCCATTGTTTTTATATACCACCTTTTGTTTTCATATACCACTTTTTCTGCATCCATTCATCTACTGATAGACACTTGGTTGCTTCCATAATTTGGCTATTGTAAATAATGCTGCAATAAACATAGGGGTGCATTTATCTTTTCTAATTAGTGTTTCTGTTTTTGTAATTTCCTTTTCAGATTGTTCATTGTTGGTATATAGAAATACAATGATTTTTCTATGTTTTTCTATGTTGACTTATTGCATCCTGCTACTTTGCTGAATTAATTTATTAGTCCTAACAGGTTTCTTTTGTGTGGAGTCCTTAGGGTTTTAGCTGCACAAAGACATAATTTCCTCCCTTCCAATTTGGATCTTTTACTTTTTTTTGTCTAATTGCTCCAGCTAGATCTCCCAGTACTATACTGAAGAGAAATGGTGAAAGTGAGCATTCTTTCCTTGTTCCTTATCTGAGAGGAAAGCTTTCATTTCAGTCTTTCAGCACTGAGTATGATGTTTGCTGTAAGTTTTTCAAATATGGCTTTTATTATGTGAAGATAGTAGCTTCCTTCTATTCCTATTTCATTGAGTGTTTTTATCATGAAAATGTGATAAATTTTGCCAAGTCTTTGTTCTTCATCGATTGAGATGATCATGTGGTTTTTCCCCCCTGCTTCTTTCTGTTGATGTGGTGTTTTACACTGATAGATTTTTGTATTGAATCATTCTTGCATGCCAGAATAAATCTCTGTTGGACATGATGTACAATCCTTTTAACATACTGCTGAATTTTGTATGCTAGTACTTTGCTGAGGATTTTTCCATCAGTGTTCACGACAGTGGTCTGTAGTTTTCCTGTAGTCTCTGGCTTTAGTATCAGGGTAATGCTGGCCTTATGAAGTGAGTTAGGGAGTATTTCCTGGACTTCTCATTTTTGGAAAAGTTTGAGAAGGATAGTCATTAGTTCTTTAAATGTCTGGTAGAATTCAAGAGATAAGCCATTGGGACAGGGTTTTCCTTTGTTGGGAGATTTTTGATTATTGATTCAATCTTATTACTAGTTGATTCAATCTTATTACTAGTTATAGATCTACTCAGAATTTCTATTTCTTTGTGACTTAGTCTTGGTAGGTTCTGTGTTTTTAGGAATCTGTCCATTTCATGCATGTTATCCAAATTTTTGGCATACAAGTTTCCACAGCACTCTCTTATAATCCTTTATATTTCTGTAGAATCAGTAGTAATGTTTGCACTTATATTTTTTATTTTAGTAATCTGAGACTTCTCTCTTTATTCTTAGTATTCTAGCTAAAGGTTTACCAATTTTGCCAACTTTTTCAAAGAACTAACTTTGGTTGCATCCTGCAACCAACGTGTGTGTGTGTGTGTGTGTAAGTGCAGCATTTATTCAGGGATAAATTTATTCAGGAAAGTATTTTTCATTTTTTAAAAAAGATAGATAGATAGATAGATTGATTGATTGATTTGACAAAGAGAGAGAGATCACAGGCAGGCAGAGAGGCAGGCAGAGAGAAAGGAGGAAGCAGGTCCTCTGCTGAGCAGGGAGCCCGATGTGGGGCTTGATCCCAGGACCCCATGACCAGCCGAAGGCAGAGGCTTTAACCCACTGAGCCACTCAGCCACCCCTCATTTTTAAGTTCAAATCCATTTTTTTAATTATGTTTAGTTAGCCACTGTACAGTACATCATTAGTTTTTGATGAGGTGTTCAATGATTCATTAGTTACGTATAACATCCAGTGCTCATCACAACACGTGCCCTCCTTAATACCCATCACCCTGTTACTCCCTACCCTCACTCTCCTCCCCTCTGAGACCCTCAGTTTGTTTCCTAGGGTCCATAGTCTCTCATGGTTCGTCTCCCTCTCTGATTTCCCCCCTTTGGATTTCCCTCCCTTCCGCTATGGTCCTTCCTCTGTGCTATTGCTTATGTTCCACATACATGTGAAACCAAATGATAATTATCTTTCTCTGCTTGACTTACTTCACTTAACATAACCCCTCCTCCCCCAGTTCCATCCAAACTGATGAATATGGTGGGTATTCATCCCTTCAGATGGCTGAATAATATTCCATTGTATATATGTACCACATCTTCTTTATCCATTCATCTGTTGAAGGGCATCTCGGCTCCTTCCACAGTTTGGCTGTTGTGGACATTGTTGCTATGAACATTGCGGTGCATTTCCCCCTTCTTTTCACTACATCTGTATCTTTGGGATACATACCTAGTAGTGCAATTGCTGGGTCATAGGGTAGCTCTATTTTAACATCTTTTTTTTTAAACTTTTTTTTTTTTTAAAGATTATTTATTTATTTGTCAGAGAGAGAGAAAGAGAGAGAGAGAGAGAGAGACAGAGTGCACAAGCAGGCAGAGAGTGGCAGGCAGAGGCAGAGGGAGAAGCAGGCTCCCTGCCGAGCAAGGAGCCCGATGTGGGACTTGATCACAGGACCCTGGGATCAGGACCCGAGCCGAAGGCAGCTGTTTAACCAACTGAGCCACCCAGGCGTCCCTCTATTTTAAAATCTTGAGGAACCTCCACATCCTTGCCAACATTTGTTGTTTCCAACAACATGCTGTTTTGTTCATTTTTGCCATTCTAATTGGTGTAAGGTGGTATCTCCTTGTAGTTTTTGATTTGTTATTTCCTTGATGGCTAGTGATGTTGAGCATTTTTTCATGTGTCTGTTAGCCATTTGTATGTCTCAAAGAACCAACTTTTAGTTTCCTTTTTTTCTACTCTTTTTCTATCCTCTATTACATTTCTCTATTCTAATCTTTGTTATTTCCTTTCTTCTGCTTGCTTTGGTTAGTCTGTTCTTGTACTTCTGTAAATTGTGAACTTCCCTCTTAGAATTGCTTTCATTTTATTCCATAAGTTTTGGTATGTTGTATCTACGTTTCCATTCATCTCTAAGTATTTTCTAATTTCACCTGTCATTTCCTGTTTGATCTACTGTTTAAATGTATATTGTTTAACTTTCACAATTATTTAAAATTTTTCAGTTTTACTTTTGTTATTGATTTCTATCTACATTGTGTTGTAGTCAGAGAAGATACTTTATATAGCTTTTAAAATCTATGGAGACTGAATTTGTGATCTAACACGTAGTCTGTCTGGGAAAATGTCCATGTTCACATGAGAAGAATGTGTATGCTGTTGTTGTTGGGCAGAGTGCTCTTTATGTTTCTGTAGTCTAGTTGGTTCACTGTGTTGTTTAAATCCTTATTTCTTTGCTTATTTTCTGTCTGGTGGTTATATTCATTATTGTGAGTGGGGTATTGAAGTCTCCAAATATTACTGTAAAACTTTCTCCCATCAGTTCTATCAGGTTTTGCTTTGTGTATTTTGAAGTCAGTAGGCATGTAAATATTTATATTTGTTATATATTTTCTTGCTGTACTGAACCTTTTATTTATATGTAATGTTCTTGTCTTTTGCAAATTTTTTTTTTAAAGATTTTATTTATTTGACAGAGAGAGATCACAAGTAGGCAGAGAGGCAGACAGAGAGAGGGGGGGAAGCAGGCTCCCCACTGAGCAGAGAGCCCGATGCGGGGCTTGATCCCAAGACCTGAGATCATGACCTGAGCCGAAGGCAGAGGCTTTAACCCTCTGAACCACCCAGGTGCCCCTGCAAATTTTTGATGTAAAGTCTATTTGTCTGATATTAGTACAGTCATCCCTGCTCTTTTTTTTTTTTTTTAAAGATTTTATTTATTTGACAGAGAAAAACACAGCGAGAGAGGGAACACAAGCAGAGGGAATGGTAGCGGGAGAAGCAGGCTCCCCGCCGAGCAGGGAGCCCGATGCGGGGTTCGATCCCACGACCCTGGGATCATGGCCTGGGCTAAAGGCAGATGCTTAATGACTGAGCCACCCAGGTGCCCCATCTCTGTTCTTTTTGATTACTATTTGCATGTAACATCATTTTCCATCCTTTCATTTTATTTTATTTTTCCATCCTTTCATTTTAAACTGTTTTTGTCTTTAGATCTCAAGTGAGTCTCTTGTAGACAGCACACAGTTGTATCCTACGTTTTGCATCCATTCTGCCAGTCTGTCTTTTGGAGAGTTTAATCCATTTACATTTAAAGTAATTACTGATAAGAAGGGACTTACTTCTGTCATTGTGCTATTTATTTTTTATATGCTTTATAACTTTATCTCTCAATTTTTGCATTATTATCTTATTTTGTGTTTTATTTTTTTGTTATGTAGTGAAATGTTTAAATTCCTTCCTCATTTCCTTTTATGTATATTCTATAGCTATTTTATTCATGGTTACCATAGGGATTACATTGAACAACCTAAAGTTGTAACACTCTGATTTGAATTTATACCAGCTTAACTGCAATAACATATGAAAACACTGCTCCTTTTCAGCTGTGTCAACCTTTTCAGTTTTTAATGTACAAAACTACATCTTTGTACATTTTGTACCTGAAAAGATAAACTAGTAATTCTTTTAAATTACTCATCTCCTAAATTACATAGAAAATGAGATGTAGAGTTACAAAACGAAGTTAGAGCAATATAAGGTTTTACATTAATAACTGCTTTTTAAAAGTCTATTAGCCTCTTAAATCATACAGAAAACAAAAAGTAAAGTCACAAACAATTGTTACAATAATATTGGATTTTAAAAGTCCCTATTTCTTTACCTATATAGAAATCTTTATTTCTCCACAGAGTTTCAAGTTACTGTCTACTGTCCTCTCATTTCACTGCAGGACTCCCTTTAATTGGGAATGTCTTAATTTCGTCCTCGTTTTTGAAGGCCAGTTTTACCAGATAAAAGATTCTTTTTGTTCGTTTTTTCTTTTGGTGCCCTGAATGTATTGGCCTACTGTTTTCTGGCTTCAAAGTTTCTGATGAGAAATCTGCTAGAAATCATATTGAAAACCTCATTGTATGTGATGATTCATTTCTCTTTTGTTGGTTTTCAAGTTCACTCCTTATCTTTCTAAATTATTATATGTCTAGGTGTGGATCTCTTTGAATTCATCCTATTTGGAGTTTATTGAGAATCTTGCATGTTTATGTTCATGTCTTTCATCAAATTTGGAAAGTTTTAAGCCATTATTTCTTCAAGTATTCTAACCCTTTCTCTTCTCCTTCAGGGACTCCTATGATGCATATATGTTCAACCACTTGTTGGTATCTCTTAGGTTATGCTTACTTTTCTGCAATCTTTTTTCTTTCTGCTCTTTAGCCTTGACAGTTTCCATTTTTCTATCTTCAAGTGCAGTGATTCTTCTGCTTCACTGTACTTGTGATATTACAAAAGTTATGTACTTTTCACTTCCAGAATTTGTTTGGTTTCTTATTATATTTTCCATTTATTGATTGATATTTCTATTTTATTCACACAATTTTTTCCTTGACTTTTCCCACATCTTCCATTAATTCTTTGAGCATCTTTAAGACTGTTGTTTTATTGTTGTTGTTTAATATATATGCCATTAAATCTTTTTCAGGGACAGTTCCTGTTGATTTATTTTCTTCTTTAATAGCACAAACTTTTACCTATTTCTTTGTATGTCTTGTGATTTTTTGCTGAATACTGGGCATCTGAATTTGCTAATGTGGTAACTCTGGAAATCTCTCCTTCCGTAGGGTTTTAAATTAAAAAATTTTAATTTAATTGCTTTAATTTAACTGACTGTTGTAGTTTTTCTCTCTCTGCTGAGGCTCAGCTTGAGGTGTGAACTTCTTTTCTGAGCCTTTCCCTGAGCACGCACGGTCATCTTCTAATTTTCCCTGTATATTCAATTGTTTTTGAATGTCCTTGTCTTTAAAGTTTGGCTCCTGATAGGAGAAAATGCAAAGAATGAAAGGGGGGAAATGGTGCTAGCCCTTTAAGTCCCCTGGAAGTCATTTCAGCTGGGGATGGTGGGGGGGGAGAGGAACAACAACAATGACTACCTGCCTCTTTGTCTGCACCTTCGTGATCAGAAGCAGCAATCAGTGATCAGAGCACAGATCTCCAGAATTTGCAGGAAAGGGCCCTTTTTGCCAATTCTGCCTCTTGGAAGCTGTGTGCAAGCTGCTGCAGGAACACATGCACAGCTGCCTGCCACATGGCTGGTAGTGGAGGATGGGTAGCTGTTACTTAGCTAAGAGCTGAAATTGACTGTAATTAACCATAATTTACCAACCAAGTCTTCCCCCTGGAAACTCCAAGCCTTCAAAAGACTCCAGAGTTCCAAAAATGTTACACTGGACAGATTCTACCAGGACAACTGTTTTGGTGGGGATTCTTGGTGCTTCCTACTTATCTTACCAGAATCTTACCAGAATCTGGTAAATCTTACCAGAAGATCTTACCAGAATCTTCTTAATTCTGCCCTGTATTCTCAGCTTCGTCACTCCGTATCTAGATAATTGGAACAGACTCTTAATCTTCCTGTCTTTAACCTTACCATCCTCTTATCACTCCAGGAACCCTCAAACTCCTATTAACTGCCAGAGCGATTTACTTGAAAGAACACTGAAAATATCAGTGAGATTAAAAACCTCCACAGCTTGGCATTACCTACACAGTCAATTCCAAACTAACCTCAGTATTGTGAATACAAGACTTTTTATGATATCATTCTTCTCCAGCTCTAGAGTCTTATCTTATGTCACTCCTATGAGCAGCATATAGTCAGTAATAACGAATGTCTTATAGTCCTCTGATCTCATGATGCTTCCTTCATGCTTTTAGCACTTCTGTTCATGTTGATGCCTCCACCTAAAAAGGATTCTTTACCAGTATTTTTCATGAAGCTACCTCTTATTAGTCTTTTAGGATTCTCCTTTCTCAGAAAATATTATTTGACTTTAGCTGCCTCCTGGTTGTCTCAACAATGTCTGTTGATAGAATGCATACATCTATATCTAAGAATGCTAATCATTACATAGAAATGACTTATATTTCTCTTTCAAATAAAGAGTCACCTAACACATTCAAAGACAACAAATCTGTCCCATTTGTCTATGTACTCTTACACTTAGAAAAATATTTGGCACAAGATAAAAGGTTAAACTGAATTTCTACCCCACATCCTACAGTAAACTTGAGAAAGAATAAAATTCAGAGAATAAGTATGAGAAGATGTATGTATGTATGTATATATATGTATGTATACGTATAAATACATATATATCATTTTATTTATTTATTTGACAGAGACAGAGATCACAAGCAGGAAGAGAAAGGGGGAAGCAGGCTTCCCACTGAGCAGAGAGCCCAATGCAGGGCTCGATCCCAGGACCCCAAGATCATGACCTGAGCCGAAGGCAGAGGCTTTAATCCACTGAGCCACTCAGGTGCCCCGAGAAGTTACATATTTTTATAACCACTTCATATACTATGGAACCCTGAAGACATAGGAGAATGAAATGGTTAGTATGAAGGACTCAAGAAGTTGTATCATCTACACCCATGTATTAGTTTCCTAAAGCTACCATAACAAATTACCACAAACTTAGGGTCTTAAAACAATATAAATATATATTTACGCATGGTCCTAGAGGCAAGAAAGCCAAAAGTTTGTAGGGCATACTCCCTCAGAAGGCTCTAGGGGAGAATTCTTCCTCACCTCTTTCAGCTTCTGGTGGCTGTTGGTATTCCTTGGCTCATGGCCACATCATTCTAGTCTCTGCCTCTGCCTCTGCCTTCATATTGCCTTCTCTTCTGTGTCTAGCTTCTCTTCTGAGTCTTATAAGGCTTCTTATTGGATTTGGGATCAACCCAGATAATCCAGAATTATTTTGTCTTGAAATCTTTAACTTAATTCCATCTGCCAAGACAACTTTTCCAAGTATTTGGACCTTATGGTCAACTACAGATTCTAGAGATTTGGACATGAACATCCACTTCTAGAGAGCAGCACTCAGACCACTGTAGCATGTTCTCTAGTCCCCGAAATTCATATCCTTCTCATATGCAAAATACATTTACTCTAACCCAATATCCCTGAATGTCTTAACTTATGATAGCATCAACTCTAAATTTAAAATCTCATCTAAATACTGTCAGCTCAAAAGTCTCAAATCTCATCATCAAAATCGGGTCAAGAATATTCTGGGTATGATCCATCCTGAGGAAAGTTCCTGTCCATCTGTTGACATGTGAAACTAGAAAACAAATTATCAGTCTCTAAACTATAATGCTGGGACAGCTATAGATAGGATAGACATTTCCATTCCAAAAGAGAAAAACTGGAAGTAATAAAGGGGTCATCAGTCCCAAGTAAGTTTGAAATGTGGCAGAAGGGGCTATTCTCGAAGATGGCGGAAGTGTAGGAGGCACAGAGAGCCCTGGGAATCAGAAGTCCAGCTAAAGAGGAGGAAATCACTCTAAAAGCCGGCAAACGCAACAGCAGAGAGAAGAGAATAAGAACAGCAACTCTAGGAGCAGAAAATCGACCACTTTCAGGAGGTAGGACGTCTGGAAAAGGTGAATTTAAAGCGACGGGAAGAGAGACCCCGGGGGGAG
>JAQQSY010005368.1:0-11705 GCA_028646535.1 Procyon lotor | reverse complement strand
TACTGTCTGTAGGTCTGACGGTATCGTAAATTATAAAGTCGTGAAGTTTAACACTTTCTTGACAATAATTTTAACTACTTTCAAGTCCTGAGAACCTAACATGTTAAGAGTTACGAGTTATGCAGAGTGCCCACCGTGCTGCAGATACTCTGTGTGCTCATAGGGCCAAAAGGGCCCCGGAACATGCCCGGGGTACGCACGGCTCAGCCCCAAACGACGGCAGGAGTTGCCCGGCCCCGCGGGCCCTGGACGCCCCCAGCAAGGGTGTCCCTCTCTGCTGTCCCACTCCCAGGAGCTTGCGCCTCGGGCCGTCACGGCAGCCACATCACTGCTCCCCAGCCGAGCACCCTGAGAGGGCCCCCGGTCTGAGCTGTGGTGCGCCGTGTCTCCGGATGCCTGCTCTGACCGAGGCGGGCAGACGACGTTCGTGTGCACGGCGCGCACCGTGCTGGGCACCGCGGCCGGTCATCGCCACGCGCCCAGCAGCAGGGCTGAGGCTGGGACGTCCCTCCAGGTGGGACGCTCCGGGAGCCCTCTGGGTTCAAATGGCAGGAGGAGAGAACAAGCCGTTGCCTCTGCTCCACGGTCCCCGGGAGGCAGCCTCTGAGGGGCTGAGCAAGTGCTGCCATTTCCTCCTGCGGGGGCCCCTCCCCCCACCGCCGCACCCACACCAGCCTGGACCGACCCGCCGTGCACACAGGTGGGTGCACGTCCGGGGGCCGCGGGCACCGTGACTCAGGAATTCCACGGCGACGCCAGGTTTTCAGCCACACGGCACCCCCAAAGCTCCATCTCCCCTGCCTGCCTCAGAGCCCTTGTAAGGGGACAGGGCACACTCTCCCCAGCCTGACGCAGCCACGGAGGGGGTGTCCCAGAGCCAGGCCTGCCCCGCGGCCGAGCGCGCGCGGGCACAGAGCTCCTCAGGGAGAAGACGGGTCTCTGAACAACCAACAGGCGTCACCGCTCTCCGTCAAGACGTCGCCAGGCGGCACTAGGAACTCCAGGAAGGGCCCAGCGACAGCCGAGTGCTAAGTCACACAATGGCACGGCCGGGTGAGCACGCACGCGAGTGTGACACGCCCCAGCACTGCGGTCAGGACCGTGCTTACAGAATGGAGAGCGCACACTCTGCCCGCACTGAGGGACGCGCAGGGTTTCCTCAGGCAGCGTGCGGCGCTTGTGTAACAAAGAGAATCCTTCTGGGACGGTGCCCGCGAGGAGGAAGTGCCGGCAGAGACCCGCACGCGAGCTGCGCCCCCGGCCGGCCGAGAGCAGAGGGCGGGCAGGCAGCAGGTGCACTGCGAGGGCGAGCGCGCACACGGCCGGGGACCGGCAGCCGCAACCCCAGGTGGCAGCCAGATGGCTGGAGGAGGAGAACCCGGCCGGAGCACCGGGGAGAAACCGGGCCACACAGGACAGACCCTCGCCAGCAGGGGCTGTGAGCTCGGACTCGCTGGGGCGGCAGGTGTGCGGGGCCCGGGCGTGCCCGTGTTTGGTGCAGATGCAAAACAGAGCAACCGCGCCCACATGCCACAGTGGGCCCCGGTCGTGAGCACCAGCCCCGCACCCAGGGAACAACTGCGCGTGCAGGGGCTCACATAGCATGACCGCCGTCGGCAAACCCCCGGAAGAGACCAGCGCGTCACGACGGAGCGCACACACGCGACAACTTGCCGTCTCTGACTGGGGGGCAGGGGACACAGAGCCCGACCACCGACTCGACACGCCCGTGCGCCAAGGTGCTGTCCCCAGCCAGCCCGTCCCAGGCCGGCTGCAGGCGCTCTGGAGGCAGGAGGCGGATTTCAGGCAAAGGCGGGCGGCCTCCAGAACCGCCTTCCAGAGCAGAACCGCCCTTCCTCAAGGAGGGAGGGGTGCTGCCTGCGTCCCGCCTGCCGGCTCGCCCTGCACGTTGCAGACCCGCCAACCCCCTTGTCACCAGGGCCAATTCCACGAAACGAGCCTCACAGGCTCACAACGGCCTCCCGCAGGCCCTGCCTCTGGAGAAGCCGGTAGACGTGGGATCTGGAAACGGGCCAGACACAGCAGCAAGAAGAGGCAGGCAAAGCAAAGGCACAGGTGGCGCTGAAGGCCAGGAGGGGAAGCAGAGCTGCGGTCAGGACCCAACGAACAGAGCAAGAGCAGCAAGGCCCGCCTGGGAGCGCTCGGGAACCCCATGTGAAGGGGCATCATGGCCAGAGCTCGGGCTGGAGCTCATCTCAGGGGGGGCTCATGACACCAGCCGAGGGCAGCAGGGTCCCCATGAGTGTCCGGGCCCAGCACAACTCAGGTGCCCGCCTGTTCCCAAATTCTCGGTGGGTGGATCTGGGAGCAGCGACAAGGGGCCCTATAGGTGCAGCACACAGGCTGCAGGGGTGCAAGGGCACGGGGTGCAGGAATGCGGGAGTGGGGGCAGAAAGTGAGACCAGCTCCTGCCCCCCAACGCAGAGCCCGCGCTGGGCCCCGGCTGCCGCCCTCCTTGTGACCGCCCCCCGCCCTGCTGCTGAACCACCAGAGTGAGAGCCAGCTGCTGTCCCTCGCAGTCACGCCAGAGGGATGGCCCTCTGGCTCACACTGCCGGCCACGCTCCTGGGCTCCTGGACAGGCTTGTGCCGGAGGGTCTGGCTGTCACACCACGACTCTGGCGAGCCTTTGCCAAACCTCCCCAGGAACTGCCTGCAGTGACCACTGAACCAGACTACACCGCGGGACCCCACGGGCTCCTCAACCTAACGAAACACCAAGGAATAACCCAAAGTGAAGAGCTCAAGTCAGCACCACACTGCCTGAAATTACCCGTCAAGCTCCTGAGCCTGAAGCAGAGACGACTGCAGAGGGGACAGTCTCGACGGGCAGACTGAGCAGGACAGAGCTGGTGCGGCCCGACAGCCGGGTCCCCCTCCATCTGCGGCCAGCACAGGGCCAGGCGGCCCGTCCAACAGACAAACGGCTGGGTTGGAACAACTTCTCGGGACGCGCAGGAGAAGCCGGCGCCTCCCAGCCTGCACCTCCCAGCCTGCACCGGCGGGCCCTAGCTGGGGAGCAGGTCACAGCGATGTGGTCACGGGCTCACCCCGAGGGCAAGGGCAGCAGTGCTGGAAGAAGGCAAGGAGCATGAGCACCTGGGAGGCCACACCGGTCCCGGCAGAGGCGCAGAAGCAGAGGCAGAAGCCAGGAGAGCCTTGAGGAGCCGCTCTCCTCGTCCAGCCACGGGCGGAGCACGGAGCCTGCCAGGGAGCACCCCGGCAGGACAAGGTGCCGCAGAGCAGCCCGACCCAGGAAGGACACGGAATACTCTATAGACAATGCAGGCAGCCACCCCAGAACACTCCAGTGAGCTCGAGAAACTGTCTTCTGGTCCCTCCAATCCAACCCCTGCCTCACCATCAGACTCCGCAGGACTCGAGCTGTTCGCAAGAAGGAGATGGAAACGAGCGAGACTCTCAGCGGCCAAACAGTAAAGACGTTCAAGATAAACACCAGAACGAAAGCTTCCCATCATTTCCAAGGGAGCAAAGTTTGGGGACTTTTTTTACGATTATTTCTGCTTCATCGGTTTAACAAAACATGTGGTGTCCACAAGTCCTGAAATTCTCAGGATCCTGAAGGTTACCCCACAGCGTCTCACCCAAGCAATCCGCCAACGGTGAGAGCCATCGAGATAAACGTCTGCACACGCGGAACCCCTCAGCAGGCTCTCTGTCCTTGTACAGGGAGCCATGGGCGAGGGGTCCACAGAAAAGCAGGACGCTGCCCACGACCTCTCGAAAACAGAGAAACCAGGAGAGCACGGGCAGGCCCACAGCTCATCTTGGGGGCGAGCAGCCAGCGGGAAAAGACCAGCTGAGCTGGGACAGGGCGCAGGCCGGGGGCCCTGCGGGGCACAAGGGCCTCGGTGAACATCTGAAGGTGACACCCCAAAGCAGGAGAGGGACAGGGTGTGAGCCTGCCCCCCCCAAACCGCGGCAGTCTGCTGAATTGCACAGGGAAGGGCCCACAGGGCAGGAGACAGCCGGGCTCCCGGCCTGCTCGCCAGCAACAAATGGACAGGAACGGGCGGGGACCCAGGCCCTGTTCCAGGGGCCAAGAAATCCCCGTGTCCGGGCCTCCATCTGGCTGACATGGCCAGAGCAGAGGTGGCGGAGACGACCCCGCCACTGTGAGCTCCAGAGCATGAAGAGTGCTGCGGGCATCTGGCGGTCACCCGTCCCCTCCAACCCGGCGCCTCCATGGCTAGTGTCCCCGAGGAAACCAGCAGCGGCTCCAACGTGCTGACAGCTGTCCCTCCTGGTCCCTCATGGCCTCCTGACTGCGAGGACGCTTACCCGCACACGACATGTGCACCACAGGCCCGGGACTCGAGGCTGCTCTGATCAGCGCCGCGTCTAGAGCAGACCCCAAGGGGGCTCACAGTGGCCCCGAGGTGGGGGAAACACACGCCCTGTGTTCCCCGAACTCTTCACATGGCCGGATGTCCGCACGCTGCACGTGACTTACAAACCAAGACGAGCTCCACCTGCCGCCACCCTGGGCCTGCAGGTGGTGTGTCCAGCTGAGCTCCGAACAGCGCGCCGCCCCTTGGGTCGGGCCCTAGGCCGGAGCACGCCCGCGGCAGGGTCCCCCCGCTGACCGGGACTCTCACACCAGGGGGATCCAAGGATCCACCAAACAGAACACTCTTATCAACAGAATGGTATTTCAGAAAGAGGCGCCTTACCTTTTCCAGGACTAAGGTTCTGGTCTATGAAGACCTTGAGTTCCCCGTTGGCTTCAATTAGACCGGCCTGCAGAAAGCAACAAGGACAGTAAGTAGCACGTCTGAAAGAGCGACAAGCCGGCCTGTCTGAGGGAGGTGCACATCCAAGCATTAGAGACACACAATGGTCACAGTCACTCAAACAAGGACAGGACACCATGCAGGGGCTCAGGGCCTCCTGCCACTGAACTCTCTGGCTGGACACTCAGCAGAGAGAAGATCATTCCAAGATTTCCGCCTTCAAAGCTTAGCCCTGGACGTATTAACGAAGCTTTCGTAGATGATGAGGTCAGCACACGCATTCAACGGCCGGCCTGAGCCTGGCAGGGGCACACCCTGGGTGGCATGAGAATCCATCCCCATCTTGAGAGCAGCCTAGTAACAGGACCTGGGAAGGGGGCCTCCCAGAGCCCCGGGCGCAGCAGGAGGAGCACAGGCACAGCAGACGTCCGGGACACCCCTGCCTCGTGCGCAGGGCGCCCACACAGCATGAGCACACTGGGGGCACCAGGAAGGGACCATCACGACGCACAGTGAGCAAAGGCGCAGAAAAGGACTGCAGGGCCCCCAAGGACGCTACCAGGGGTCAGGTCCAGGTCTCAGAACGACTGCTGCCTCGCCTCCTGCTTTTGTTTCTCTACACTTTCTGTGGGAGGGAGGCAGTGGTGGGGACCCTGCACTGCCGGTGACCCACGTCCAGAGCCCGTCCCCTTCCCCAGGCCCCGGCTGAGGGCGTATGCACGCCACACTGAGCCGGCACAGGGCCAGGGGTGGGGGGTCCTGGAAACCAAGCCTCCTGCAAGCACGTGCGGGCACCTGCTCACACTCACTCACACCAATATGCTCACACAGACACGGGCACTACACCCACGTGTGCACACACACACACGTGCACACAAACCACAACACACATCAGCCGAGCCTGGCAGACAAGCCTCTCCCTCCTGGTGGGAGCAGCCTTGACAACACCCAGGTGTCCAGGGCCTCAGGCCTGTGTCCACCGTCCCCTCACACCCCCGCAGCCCCTCCCATGCGCGTGGGCACAGCCGGCCTGCGACAGGGTCTGAGCACAGCTTGCAGCGACACCCCGCTCCTCCCGGAGGCCCCGTGGCCTTCCCGCCCTGAGCAGATGCGGTCCCGGGGGGGGGGGGGTTGGGGACGGACACAGACGAGCGCCCGTCCTGGGAGGAGGCCCCAGAGGACCATCTCCCAAGCACACCTGCGGCAGCGACAAGCTCACCTGAGCCTGGCACGGGAGGGCACCCACCTCGGGCCCTGCGGCAGCCCAGGCACGGGCTCACTGCCTCCACTGGGTGCACAGTGAGCAAACCAAACGCACCCAAAATGCACAATCCGCACAAGAAATCAGAGCATACACCCCTACCCATTGAATTCACTGGAGACAGAAGTCAGGCCCACGCAGGGCAGGGGCCACCTGCACGGTCTCAGAACCCGCCAACACCACATGGGCCACATTTTCCGGACTCTCCAAAACCCTAGCTTCCCACAGAAACGGAGGGAGCTGAGTGCAGGCCCACGAGCACGATCACACACCCAGGCCTGGATGGGCCAGAGGATCACCGGCCAGGAGGTGGGTGAAAAGGACCTTCCACCTGCCAGGGGAGCAGCACCAGGCTGGGCTGCAAACAGGCTCAAAGCGCCCCAGGACCCCAGGACCCCAAAGGCCACAGAGCGAGGACCTAGCCGAGGCAGGGGAGAGTCTCAGTCCCCCACACGGACAGCTGTGCCTGTCGAGCGGCCCCAGGCCCCCCCAGATCACTGGCGCTGCCAGCTCCTCCCTCCCACGGCTGCAGGGGCTCCATCCCACGGACGGTGGCCCTGACCCCCTCGTCCACTCTCTGTCCACAGCACAGCAGGTGCACGAGTGGGTGCCAGAGACGGCAGCCACAGAGACCCGAGGAGAACAAGGCCCGTCACTGCTCGCGGGGCTCAACCTCAGTGGGACCGGCGGGACCCAGCGTGCGCCCCGACCTGCTGCCACCGGACGTGCTGCGTCCCGCGTGGCGGTCCCTGGGCGCAGCGGTCCTGGCTGCTCACGGGAAGGCCAAGAATGCCCAGAGAGGGTGATCACGGTTGGCACAACAGCAGCACAACGCTGACAATCAACCCCTCACAACCCAAATCGGAAACCAATCTGGGAAGGAAACCAATCTGGGAAACCCCAGGCCCCCTGGAGGACACCCCGACTCATGCCATCAGTGAAAGCAGCCCGTCCTCCCCGGAGCAGAGGACTCCCTCTTCCCACCACACAGCGCCTGCACAAGTCATCCGATGAGCGGCCTGGGCCAGAACAGACCAGCATGGCCCTTTCTGGCAAAGTCTGGGAACCTAAGAAGAGGCCAGTCCCTCCCTCCCGTCTTGGTGTCATAGCTGAGGAGTCCCCAGAGAACACAGGGACCAGGACAGAAAGGAAGACACTGGCAGAGCCAAGAGGATGAAGGGAGCCAGCCAGTCCTGGATGAGAGATAGGTCCACCCACAAGCATCGTGTCTGCTCTCGGACACCAGGAAAACCCTAATGGGCATCCCGCTGACTCGTGCTTGGTAAGACACGTTTCTGTCTCTTGAGCCCTGCCAGAGCTCCTACAAGAAGGGGGCTGGACTTCTGCAACGGGCAGCCACAGTCGGCAAAGCCCCCCAGCACGCGAGCAGCAGGCAGGGCCCGGCGAGAGCCCGGGGGTGTGCGGAGGCCTCGCCCAGAGCAGCTTGGGCGGCCAGACACGGGGCCGGGCACACTGTCTCTCGGGGCAGCTGTTCCCTGCCAGGCCAGCAGCACACGGGCTGCAACTGCCAGGCACTGGCACCCCCAGCTGCGACCCCACCTGGGAGCCACGGACCCAGGGACCCGGGGGCATTTCTGGAACTGCACCGCCTCCCCGGGACCAACTTCCCAGAGAGCTGCCAGGTCAGTAAACACACATGTCCCTTATGGGTGAAAGACCTACGGGACAGTCAGTGTGACCCAGAAGTCGTCCAGGGCCGGCCGCTGGCTCCTACGGACACCTGCACGGTCCACACCCAGACAGCGGCCGGTGTAGCGGCCAGTGTATCTGTGCATCTCTCCAGGCACAGAAATGTTTGTGACACGCGTCAGAATCCCAGGAGGTACAAGACTGCTTTCCACAAATGAAACCTGAAAACAGAAACACTAACTCTACTGCTCTCGTTCACGGGTGAGACGGAGAACACAATGCAGAACACCTAGAGGGCCGGCCTGGGGGTCAGCAACCCAGTCACGGTTCAGACGTGGGAGCCGCGGCCCCAGGTGCTCCAGCTGCGGCGGGAAGCCAGCTCCAGGACCGGGACGGTTCCACGCCACCCGGCAGCCCTGTCCCTGCCCGGGGCTGGGGTGGGGACAGAGACAGGGGGGACAGTGGGAGGCGAGGAGAGGGGGCGAGGCCCGGGGGGGGTGGGCAGCCACCATGGAGGAAAGCGCCCCGGACGCACACCTTCTGGCTGCTGTTGGTCTGGCTGGTGTCTCCCTGCGACCTGGCCACCCCCAACGGAGCCCCAGACTCAGTTGTCACAGACGGGACAAAAACGCTGTTATTTTAGCGGCTAAGCTCTGGGTCGTTTGTTTCATGGCAACAAAGAACAGTGGTCAAGGATTTTTCTCTAGAACATGAGAGAATGTACTGCTTTTCATCAACTGGGAAGTCACCGAAAACATTTTTGAAGCAAACTCTAATAGGAGCACGCGGATTTGGCCCAAACTTCCTGGTGTGAGACGACTAACAGTCAGACATCAGAGACAGTCCTGACCAGATGGCGCGTCCAGGCCTCCCGGCCTCACACAAAGACCGTCTGGGAGGAGCAAACGGGCCTGGGGGCGCCCAGCCGGGCCGGGAGCCAGTGACACCGGAGCCGGACAGACTCTGGCGGCCCACCAGCCTCAGGCACGGACGACCCAAATGGCTTCCGGCACTGGGGCATCGCGCCCGGGCGCCCGCACTCAGGGCACAACCCAGTTCCCAGATGAAGCCTGAACCCGGGCCCCACCCAGCTCGTGAGGATGACAGAAATCACGTCCAGGCTTGATGACCAACGCAGGGGGACACACCTGCCTGCTGCAGCCTGTGCGTCTAGCTCGTCTGCAGGTGCCCAGCGCCCCGCGGCCGGGCCCCTCCCACACGGCGGTTGGCACAGAGACGAGGGGCACTGGGCATCGCTTGGCAGAAGCATGAAGACAGTGGGCAGTTCAGGAGAGAAGCTGGTCTGTCTGCACCACACAGACTAATTCAGGGACGTACGGAAAGGTCACCAGCATCGTCACCCAAACCCCCACCCCACCCCCACGTCCCGGTCCCAGCCTTCCCCTCACGGTGCTTTTCGAAAACACCACCCCCTTCATGGGCCACAGAACATCTGAGAGAGACCTCTGGGGCTGACCGTGGCAGGGAGCGACCCCGACCCAGGACAGCACGAAATTACCATCGCCTTTCCGGGAAAGAACCCCCTCCTGTGGATCTGTCTGCGTCAGCTGCGATACCCCCGCTTAGGTGCGGACCCCGGGTGCTCCTCCCCCACCGCCGTCCCCTGTGGGGCAACTGCCCACCCTGCGCTGGCTCTGCTCCCTCCCCAGACGCCCACCCTGCTCTCCTGCGGGGGCAACCCAGGGCGAGTCCCCACGTCCTGGACAAGGAGAGCAGCACGGGCCCTCCTCCCTCATCACGACAGGACGTGCAAAGCTTTAACATCCACACCCGGGGCCCAGTTGCCTCCACCTGCCCGTCACGACGGGGTTCCGAGCAGCCTCGGGGGCGCAGGGCCACGAGGGCTCCACATGCAAGGCCAGCGCAAAGTGGTCCCTGCAAGGGTCGTCAGCAGCAGCCCGAGAGCGGCCCGCCGGCGATGACGCAGTCTACGAGGGGTGCACGTGGCGGGACTCCCTTCACGGGGACGTGCTCCGACCCCAGACGACAAAGTCAGGCAACACTGCTGTCCCTGTTGAATGTGCAGTGGGGCGTGGAAAGGTGCCCCCCGCGGGACTCCTCCTTTACCGCTCGTGATCTCAGGCCTGCTTCCTGCGCAGGACCGGCAGGACCCAGCCAGCGCGCAGCTCCTCCCCGCAGGGCCCCGAGCTACGCCCCTGCCCCCAGGACCCTCCCTGCGATGCTCCAGCAAGAACCCGCTGTCGCAGGGTTGGTTAGTAAACACGGCGGAGCCTCAGTTTCACAGCCATGGACAAGGGCCCGGGAAGGGTCCGTGGCCACACAACCAAAAGCCCTCCCGTCTTCTGCCCAGAGGCAAGACCCGGACGCACCCGAGAAGCACAGGAACGCAGGCTGTGCTCTGTATTTTAAAAGCTATTCCTGAAACTGCGGCCAATTTTAAGGTAAGTGCATAAAGTGTATTTTTCCCCAAGATCTTTATACTTAAGGTGTAAACCTACCCTCCAGTAAGAAACACAGAAATGCTAAACTTAGGTTCACATGTAAACCAGAGACAGAAGCACTCGTTGGCCTCAATGACTCCCACAGATGGGGTCTGTCCTATCGCGTCTGGACCGCATGGGGACACGACCGGCTGTCTGCTCTCGCGGTCGCTTGCAGACCCCGCTCCCAGCACCGAGGCGCCAGGCCGCACGGGAAGAAACGGCACTCGGACGCTGCAGCTAGCTCGCGGAGCCAAGCTCCGGGCGTCACCCACAGGCCGCCCACCCTGAATCCCCTCCTCGCCCTCCATCCTCTCTCTGGAACTACCCACTAACAGACATCCTGCAGGCGCCCACGGGATCGAGGGCCGACCCCTCAGCAGAGAGAGCCCGTCGCTTCCCACCGCCTCTCTGCACACTTGCAATGCCCACACCAGTTCCCTCCTGAGCCCCCAGGCCGCTGGGCCGGAAGCCCTGTGAGGCAGGCCGCCGGCCGGGGCAGTGCTGAGCGGCACCCGCGGGCACAGGACGCCTCAAACGGCAAGACCGCTCCCACGGAGCTTTACTTCCTACAAGAGGCTGTGGCAGGGCAGTCTGCAGACTGAAATGCAGACGTAATTCCAAGACAGAAGCACGAAAACATCAAGACGGGGCCGTGAGAGTTGAGGTTTCAAACGGCGTCACCGGGACGCGGAAACCTGGAAAAGCCAGCACAGGAAGAGAAACGTACACAGCCACCTCCTCATGGACACCAGCAGGTGCCGCCGTCCAGACGCCTGGAAGGAACCACGAGGGCCTGAGAAGAGCCTCCCTGCCCTGCGGACCTGGCCCCCGGCGCCGCCCCCACCCTTCTCCCGCCAGAGGCCCCTCGTGATCGTGATCGGCATGCCCAGCGCACGGTGGCGGCCGGCACCCCAGCTCCAGCGTCGACGCGCGTGCAGGTGCTGCCCGAACCCGCCCGCGGCGCTCGGAGCAGCACTGACCTGGTCTAAGACAGCGGGGGCTGCTCCCAGAGGGAGAGAGACACTGAGCACCCAGGCGCGATCCCCGACAAAAGCTCGCCGCGCCCCCGCGGAGGCTCCCCAACCTCCCCAAGGGACGCACGGCGCCGTCACTGAGTGGACACTCCTCTACAGCAGTCCTAGGACTGACCTATGGGAGGAGCTCGGACCCACGGCGGGACCCGCCCCTCACCCCGCCCGGTGGTCCCACGTAGACCCTCCCTCGACTGCAGAGCCTCAAGCACCACCAGCCTCGAGGACAGGCCAGCTCTGGTGGACAGCCTGTGGGCACCCTGCATGCATCCAATGCAGGAGGAGGGCCTCCAGCTGCGGAACTCCGTGGCCCTGCCCCACCCCCGCCCCGAGTGTGTCCTGACCTGGTGAGGAGACCTGCAAAGGCCAGCTTCGGTTTCAGGAGCTGTGTCCCACTGGCTGGTCTCTCGCACGTGCGTGTGTGTGTACCTCGCTCCATCCGCCCCCCCCCTCGCCCCTGGATGCTCCCTCCTTCTGGGGGCATCATCCATCCCGCAGAGGGCCCACAAGCCAGGAACTGAGGG
>JAQQSY010005367.1:0-11705 GCA_028646535.1 Procyon lotor | reverse complement strand
AAACAAGACCCATCGATAGGCTGTCTACAAGAAACTCATCTTAGAGTCAAAGACACCTCCAGATTTAAAGTGAGGGGGTGGAAAACAATTTACCATGCTAATGGACATCAAAAGAAAGCTGGAGTGGCAACCCTTATATCAGGTAATATGTTTTTATTTGTACCTTTGAATATTAGTAGACTCTTTTCTTTCAAATGTTCAGTGATTCTTTATGTTTCCTCTCTTGTCAATAGTCTCTTCATGAGCTTTAATTTTTAATAGTGTGTTGATTCTTTTTTCACTGATTTTTAAAAATGTATAAAAACAGGGGCGCTTGGGTGATTCAGTCAGTTAAGGGTCTGCCTTTGGCTCAGGTCATGATCTTAGGGTCCTGGGATTGAGCCTGGCATCAGGCACCCGCTCAGGTGGAGTCTGCTTCTCCCCTTCCCTCTGCCCCCCAACTCATGTTCTCTCCCAAATAAATAAATAAAATATTTTTTAAAATGTATAAAAACAGGAGCACCTGGGTGGTTCAGTCAGTTAAGCATCTGCCTTCAGCTCAGATCGTGATCCCAGGGTCCTAGGATCAAGCCCATGTTGGGCTCCCTGCTCAGCAGGAGTCTGCTTCTCCCTCTCCTTATGTGTGCTTGCTCACTCTCTCGTGCTCTTTCTCTCTCTCACAAATACATAAATAAATCCTTTAAAATGTGTAAAAACAATATATACATATGGTAAAAATGGTAAACAATAGGAAATTAGTGTCCATCCCAAAACAGAACTCTATCCTCACTGTGAATTGAAATGAGGTCACAAATGTCAAGAGGTTTTTAAATGGAGCAAGGAGGGCACTTAAGGAGATGGGGTTTATGCACATCCTACCAGTGGAACCATGAACTTTTGAACTGGGCCAAACTGCAAATATTCCAAGGACTCAAACCAAACACCTGCAACTTGCTACAGTAAGAGACTTTGCTTAGTGATGGCCTTAGCAACCAATTATATTCAATCAAGATTAGCTGTCTGCTACTGACACCAATCAAAAATTCTTTGTAAAAAAAAAAAATGTGGGCATTCCCTTTTTGTTTGAAAAAACCCTGGGTTTTGCTCCTTAGGGGGCCACTATTTGGGTTTCTACCCAAATCTGAGTACCTCAAATTGGAATTTTTTGATCCCAAATAAACACTCCTGGTTAATTATTGCCTCCTGACAATTTTAGGTTGACATGGACCATCTAAAGTTTACAATTACTAACAGTTTACTGTGTACCCTTCCAGAAATTTCCAGGCTCATACTTCCCCACTTATATAGGTACACAAGCGCACACACACACACACACACACACACAATTTTTTTTTATACCTGTATTAGTTTACTAGGGCTATCATAACTAAATACCACAGAGTGGGTGGCTTAACATATAAACATTTTATTTTCTCACATTTCTGGAGGCTAGAAGTTCAGATCAAGATGCTATTTTAGTTGGTTTCTTGTGAGGCCTCTCTCATTGGCTTATAGATGACCACCTTCTGGCTATATCTTCACATGGCCTTGCCCTTGTGCCTTGTCTGTATCCTAATCTTTTCTTATAAGGACAAGAGTCTTATTGGATTAGGGCCCACTCCTATGAGCTCATATGAGCTCATTTTCACTTTAATTACCTCTTTAAAGATACTATCTCCAAATATATTCAGATTCTGAAGTACTAGGAGTTCAAACTGAGGTACTAGGAGTTCAAACTTCAACATATGAATTTTGAGAAGACACAGTTTAGCCCATACCAAAGGGAAGATATTATATAAACTGTATAGAATCTTGATTCTTAATACTATATAGAATCTTGATTCTTAATACTTAATGCAGTTTGAGATCAGCACAGTAGTGCTATTATTAATGTAATAACTATATTAGTTATTATATTATTAGTATATTAGTATAGTAATATTACTATATTAGTAATTATTACTATATTAGTATATTACTATACTGATATAGTTATTACTAGTATAGTAATATTAATTACTATATTTAGCTAATATAGTAACTATATATATACTATATATATATACTATATACTAATTTAAATGGTGGCATTTTATTTAATACTATAGATATAATATAAATGGCTTAGCCAATTTGTGATAGATGAACATTTGGGTTATTTCTAGGTATTTGAGGTCATATATAATGCCACTGTGAACATCACTGTAAGTACATCTTTCTGTAAATCTATCAGTATATCTGAGGATAACTTTATTTAAAGGTAGAATCATTGGACAAAAGATTATATGCCCTTAAAATTTTAATAGAGCTTGCTAAATATCTATTATAACAAAAATGAAAGGGAGGGTTTAATTTCCCACACCCTTGACAATACTGGATGTTTTAAACTTTTATATCTGATATTTTGATAGGTAGAACACGACATCATATTAGATTGATATTAACTTTTATGTTTATAACCATCCGAGTTACTTTATTAAATGTTTTTCATGTCATTTTTATTTTTATTTTTTTATTTTTTTTAAAGATTTTATTTATTTATATGACAGAGAGGAGAGAGATCACAAATAGGCAGAGAGGCAGGTAGAGAGAAGGGGAAGCAGGCTCCCCGCTGAGTGGAGAGCCCCTGCATCAGGCTCGATCCCAGGACCCTGAGATCATGACCTGAGCCGAAGGCAGAGGCTTTAACCGACTGAGCCACCCAGGCGCCACTTCATGTCATTTTTAGATATTTTCCATTATGTTGGTATTTTTATTTGTTTATTTTTAAAAACTCTTTATATAGTAAGAAACTTGACCCTCTGTCATATGTGTTGCATATATATTTTGTAGTTTGTCTTTTATTTTCTTATTGCATATTTTTGTGGACAGAGAGAGAGACAGAGAGAGAGAGAAAGAGAGACTGAGAGAAAGAGACTGCCAGATTTATATCTTTACTCTTATTAGTCTTTTCTTTTGTAACTTCTGAGATTTTTGTCTTCCATGGAGATCTTCCCTTACTATCATTTTTTTAAACATGGAAGTTCTATTTTTAATTTTTTGAGGAACCTCCATATTATTTTCCATAGTAGAAATTTACATTACTCACTTTACCTTCCCACACTACTGTTTTATAATTGCAAAATTTTACTTTTGGAAATTTTATATTTTTGATCTGTTGATTGATTCATAAATAACCTAATCTCTCTAAACTTATTTTATGGATGCAGAGACACAGCTTTATTTTTGCTTAGAGGAAAGACTGTGTTATAATCACTTTTCTGTCCTGAAAATTATTTTTACCTTATTTTGATCTACTTTGTTTCTTATGTTAAGGATGTATCCATCAATTTTTATGTTAACCAGAATTAGATGTTTTTCTTGTATATGTAAAATGGATGTTAAATCAAATGTCTTTTCAGCATCTAATCATGGATTTCTCTCTTTTTTTAAACACGGTGACATATTCTTTTTCATTGCAATTAGGTAGCTGGCTTCTCCAATCTTCAGTGGAGACGTAAGAAAAAAAAATCCCAAACCTATGCAACAGTAAGAAGTCCTGTCATCCACCATGTTTCCCTCCTTATGTATTTCTAGAAATCCCAAAAGAATCTGCCCATGTTCCACATGTTCAATTTGTTCTCATTTCTTATTTCAACCAGCTGCCTGATTCCAGATTGCTGTCTACTTACAGCCATCTCCTAACTTGTTTCCATTGCTCAGTTGTCATTCTTCCCTTTTTTCTTTCCCAAAAGCGCAGGAAAAGGACTTTCCTTCAGTTCTCTACATTGTTAGCTGAAGATGGGTTGTAAAATTTAGCAATACTCTATCAAGGACTTGGAAAAAACAGAAAGGGATTGAATTTCAGACTTATAAAATTAAGTTCTAGTTATGGATACTCTTATATGCCTAAGACCCAAGCCTCTCCACCAAAGCCATGGGTACTTCTTAGCTTAATTCTGACACTTTCAATGGTAGATGTGACCTCTAACTATGGTCCTACCATTTTTTTTTTTTTTACCTCTAACTATGTCCTACCTACAGTAGGACAGTTAGGTATGGTCCTACCTACGATTTTTTTTCAGGGAGGACCTTAACTTCTCAGGAGAATGCCCTTGAACATGTACCCTATAACCTGTGCCCATGATTCCAATTTTTATAATAAAGGCCTATTTTATCTGCCTGATAGAAATACTATGTAATGGAATGTAGGAAACATTTATTACAATCTCTGCATTCAGTGACATCAAGTTGATAGTTTAAAATAAAGCCATGATGGGAGTATTTATACAATGGAAATTTGAAAATACTGCAAATAAGGGATTTGTTGGTTTGTTTAATTATTTATTAGGTTGATATTCTAGATGTAATGATGTGATATGGAAAACATTAACAATGTAGATTAAATTAAAAAGGTGTTGTGACTGTAAGTATTACATTGTGAATAGCACAAAATATTGAAATATCCTTCTAGTATTTGAAAACCATAATATGATTCAATAAAGATGTCATTTCTACCATTGATGAACCACTTAAATTACAACATACATCTTTGTTGTTTCACTTTTATCTTATTGTTAGTGAAAATGAAAATATCAACACTCATATGGGAACTAAACACATTCATCAACTCCCAATCATAGTTTGGCTATAAATACAGGAGTTTTGCAAAAGTTAGTGAGAGCATTTTGTAAGAATCGATTGGCCATATGGAATTCGCAAAAAAGAATGTTGACTATCTTATGAGTATTTCTAAATTGTATGCTATTCATTCTTTAATTAAGTAAATTTTATTATATGTATAGTGTGTGTGTGTGTGTGTGTGTGTGTGTGTGTGTATACACATACATACTTGTTAATATAGAACTACTTGCTTTACCCTCACCAGCACACGACTGCTATAGAACCTTTGGGACACTGCATTATGGATTTTATTCATTGTGAGATGAGAAGTCACTGAGGGGATTTTTAGGAGAGGAAATAACATGATGTAACTTATGATTTAGTGGAATTTAACAGGATCACTGAAGCTTTCATACTGAGAACAGACTATAGGATGGGGTAGAGAGACCAGTTAGGTGGCTACTGGCAATAATTAAAGAAATAGATGATGATGGTTAGGACCAGGGTGGTAGGAGTGAAGACAGAAATTGTCAGATTCTGGATATATTTTTGAAGTTAGAATCCACAGCATTGCTGGATTAAATGTATATTTTGAAATTAAGTGTGAAATCAAGGATAACTCCAAGGTTTTGGGCCTGAGCAACAAAACAAGTGGAGTTGCCATTTGCTGAGATGGGGGGACTATGGGAGTAACAGGTTTGAGGAGATTGTTGAGAGCTGTTTTGCATCCATGGATTTTAAGATATTTGTTAAACCTCCAAGTGGTGATGTTAAACAATTGGATATAAAAGTGTGCAGCTCAGTTCAGATTATAGATATATAAATCTGTGAGTCATAAGCATATAAGCATCTGAAATCACGTGACTGGGTAAATCACCTTGTGAGTAGAAGTAGACAGACTAGCAAAACGATACAAGGACTGAAACCTGAAGTATTCCAATACTTAGAGGACAAAATATGAAGAAGAACAAGCAAAGGAGACTAGCAGGAATTGGCTAAACATGCAGAGAAGACAAAATGAGTGTGGTGTCCTAGAAGTCAAATGAGGACAGTGCTTCAGAGTCAGAAGTGGTCAGCTGTGTCAAATCCTGCTGATGGGTCAAATAAGATGAAGTCAGAAATGATCACTGGATTTAGCAATGTGAAGGCCATTTGGTAATCTAGGATAAGAACAGCTTCAGTAGAGTGATGGAGATAGAATTGTATTTTAATTCTATTATTAGATAGGGGTGCCTGGGTGGTTCAGTCAGTTGAGTGTCTCTGGCTCTTGGTTTTGGCTCAGGTCATGATCTCATGGGTTACGATCTCATGAATCCTTAGATCTAGCCCCACGTTGAGCCTCACATCTTGTCAAGTTCCCTGTTCAGCAGGGAGTCTGCTTGAGATTCTCTCCCTTTGCCCCTCCTCACCCTCTCTCTCTAAAACAAATAAATATATCTTTAAAAATAAAAAAGCTTATTTCGTTAATTAAAAAAGAAGAGGAGGTAAATTCCAAATAAGGAATATAGAAAGCTGTTTCAAGGATTTTTGCTATAAAGACAAAGATAAAATGGGGCAGTATTTGAAGAGGAAAATGGGAGACCTATTTTGTGTATAATGAGAACCATACTGAAATGTTTGTATGCTGAAGGCAATGATCCATGAGGTGGAGAGGGCTTGGAGATATAGGGGAGAGAGAGTAAATTTCTTACATAGGCAAAAAGAATTGGAATCTAGCTTTATAAGTGGGGGAGGACTGGGGCTTAGGAGCATGAACCGTCAACCACAGCAGCAAGAAAGAAAGTAAAATACATGACCACAGGTACAGATAAGTGTGTAGATGAAGAAGTGGGAGCTTTGGGAAGTTCTGACTGCTTATGTATCTTGCAGAGTGTGAGCAAAGGCAAGGATGTATTAAAAGTTTGAGGAAAAAAGGGAAAGTCTGAAATGGTCTTTAAGGGAATGGGAAAGAATATACTGAGGAGATAAATATGGATGCTAATTTCCAGTGGTGAATTCTGAATTCCAAGAGTGAATACTCAGGCTGTTATAACAAAATACCATAGTCTGAGTGACTTAAACAATATTTATTTCTCACAATTCTGGAGGCTGGGAAGTTCAAAGATCAGGGTGCTAGCACAGTTATGTTCCGTTGACAGCCCTCTTACTGGCTTACAGATATCACCTTCTTGTTATAGCTCCACATGGCAGAAAAAGAGAGAGCTAGCTCTCCACTCTCTTCTTATAAAGCCACTCATCCCGTCATGAGGACCCCACACTCAGAACTCTATCTAAACCTAATTACTTCCCAAGGCCCCACCCCAAAATAACATCACATTGGAAGTTAGGACTTCAACATATGAATGGCAGGGCACATTCAGTCTAGAACAGATGGTTTTCAAGCAACTCATATCAATGTGTCCAAAATTAAAATCCAACTATCCTTTACCTGTATTTCTATTCTGTACTTACTAATAACTAACATTTACTGAGCCAGGCACAGTGCTAAACACTTTATCATCATCATCAAATTGAATCTTCACCATAACCCTATGTTGACTATAGCTGGTTTCCACATTTTACACATGAGGAAACTGAGTTTATGAGTTTACAAAACTATTAAATGGCAAAGCCATTATTCCAATCCAATTCTATCTCCAGGGCCATGGTTCTTAATTACATAAGAGCCTTATAGGACATTGTATGGACTCTAGATTTTACTCAGCATGAGATGTATATTTTAAACCACAATAAATCTCAGTGATTCATTTAAGAAGTCACTGCGGTAGGCAAAATAATGGCCCTCTGTGAATGTCTATGTCTTAATCTCTGTAAACCATCAATGTTACTTAACATGGCAAAGAGGAATTAAGGTTCAGATAGAATTGAGATTGCTAATCAGCAGATAGGGAGATATTTGGGTCTGCCCAATGTAATCAGAAGGATTCTTAAAAGTGAAAAACTTAGGCAGAATAAAAAAGAAGCAGAGTGGGGCCTAGTGTGAAAGGTCCAACATTGCTGGTGTTGAAGATGGAGAATTGGGGTCAAGAGACAAAAGAATGTGAGCAGCCTTTAAAAGGTGGAAAAGTTGGGGTGCCTGGGTGGCTCAGTCGTTAAGCGTCTGCCTTCAGCTCAGGTCATGATCCCAGGGTCCTGGGATCGAGCCCCGCATCAGGCTGGCTGCGCAGCAGGGAGCCTGCTTCTCCTGCTACCATTCCCTCTGCTTGTGTTCCCTCTCTCGCTGTGTTTCTCTCTATCAAATAAATAAAATCTTTAAAAAAAAAAAAGGTGGAAAAGTCAAACAAACATTCTCCCCCTGAGGCTTCAAAGGGAATGCAGCCCTGTACACCTTGATTTTAGACATCCATTTAGGACTTCTGATCTTCAGCATTTTAGATAATACATTTCTGTTATTTTAAACCACTCAGTTTGTGGTAATTTCTAACAGCAACAATAGAAAACTGACATAGTTGCCATTAACTCTTCTTTTTCCCTCTCTATCATCTCTATCCAATCTATAATCAAAAGTCTCATGGGTTTTAAAAAAAGTCTCGTAAGTTTTATCTCCTTAATGGGGGTTCATCACTCCCTTCCATTATCATGTTGTTCTAGAAAGGATTTAAGATTCTTACTTAGTATTTTCAAACAAGGTCATCTTTTCTATCTTCATTTTTATTTAATTCAGCACATTACTTCTCAACTGAATATTTGTAGTTTTATCTTTGCTGATTTTCTTGCCTTCCTCATATAAGCCATAGTCCATATTTGTGCAACATAATTCATCATTCTAAAATGCCCAAAATTACCCTGGGGAGTATATTCAATTAGAAGGAAAGGACCTTGGATAAAGCCATGGAAATAGAGGAAGAAATCATTTATCTCTTATTTCTGTATAGGATTAGTTTTGTTTGTTTTATTTAAGCCGTGTGTTTCTCTTGCACTTCCCCTCATTATTGTCTCCAAACAGGATAATTTATTTTGCTTAGGAACACAAGCGTACAGAGCACAGGAAAGTGGATGGTCATTGCATCTGGCAGTCATGTTTGCATCTCTAGTTCTTGGTTTTTCTTACCACAAGTGGGATATTACTCTTCACACTCCCCAATAAGAAACTACTACGAAGCAGCTGCTGGTGCCTACTTGGAAGGAAAATTGCATTTGGTAGCCTTTTGGAAGCTTTTTACTCTAACTGGGAAGGCCAATGAAGAAACAATGATTATTCTCTTGTTATTGCAAAATATAAGTAGATGCAAAGAAACATTTACCCCAACTGACTCCCTGGTTCTAGTATTCTATATTTGAATTGTTCATTTGGCATTATAGAATGAAGACTAGACTTGAAATTCTAAGTTCCAAGGGTGAATTCTATCTTTAATCCTCATTACAGATATGGACTCAAAACAAGCTATTATATTCAGCAGGTTTCAGTTTGATCATTGAGAAAAATGAAAGTGGAAAGGAAATTAACGAGAGTGGGGTGCCGGGCTACACACATACATGCATTGTCTCATCTAATCTCTAGGAAAAAGCAAGGAAGTTTGAGTTCACAGATCTGTCTTTTCAGATCTTCTATCTAAAAGCCAAAAGCACTGTGATATCTTATAGGATGAAATATGAACTCTGGAGAAGTATGGACCTTAGTTATAGTTCTTGGAAGCAGTATCCATTTCCCCCAAAGGACATCAAGAAACCTGGTTTCCAGTAACTACTTTGCAACTGATAAGCTGTGTGATGCTGGACAAACCATGTACTCCCTCTAGGCCTCAGTTTTTTTCTCCTCCATAAAATAAGAAGATTGGATTACTTGTACAGTCCCTTCCCTTTGATAGTCCATGTCAGGAGTTGGCAGTCATTTTCTGCAAAGGGCCAAATAGCAAATAGATTTTGCAGGGCACGATTTCCCTGTCACAACTCCTCAACTCTGCCTTTACAGCACAAAAACAGCTGTAGACAATATGTAAATGAACAGGCATGACTGCATTCGAATAATACTCTATTTACAAAACAGATGATGGCTTGCTTTTGGTCCATGGGGCTTAGTTTGCTGACCCCTGGTCTATACAGCAATAAAGGATTTTGTGTCAACTCTTCCCTTTCCTGTTTGAACCAATATATCAAGAACTATATTTGATACATGCCTAGCCTAAAGATTTCTCTCTACTGAAGCAGTTTATTTATGTGCTTCAATTTTTTAAAAAAATCTGGATAAAGCTGAGAATTTGCAGAAACATGGGCCAGGTTTTGCCTGCAGTTTATAAAGAACAGCACTGACTTGCATGAATATGATAGAAGCATTGAGAACCTTAAATTAATACAAGTTATGTAACAATGAATATAGATATAAAATGTTATTCTTGTCAGTTCCAATTTTAATATATGTTATATGAATTAATTATATATACTCTCATACCAACCCAGCTAAATTATTGACGAGCATCAAAATCTACTTTGGATTACTTTTTAAGTTATCAAAAACATCGCTCTTTTGAAATGCACAATGAGACTTCTTGCCTACAAGACATTATTTTATAAAGGATGGGAGAGAAAAGGTCATGAAGGGGTCTCATGAATTTCTGCAGATAGTAAATGGTCAAATGGCCTGTTAGATTTATTTGATTAAATTCTGTAACTGAAAAGCAGAGAACATGAAGACTAGAAAGTGTCCTGGAAATCACTGTCAAAGTCAGCATTTGAACTAAGATTTAACTTTGGGGTCTCTGTACTGTAAGCTTTCCTTGTGGATAGCCTGGCCATCTCCACCCATGGTAGCATCACTGAGGACTTTTTTTATTTTTTTTTTTATTACTGTTGTTTAATTCTAGTAGCTCGTAGTGCTAAAGTGAATCTGATACCAGTGTGTCACCAAAGATATTCATCACAGTTAAGAAGTTCTTTAGAAACTAAGAGGAAATTCTTTGGGCACAATGACAAATTTCCCCAAAGCAAGTTTGCAGTGTGGGCTTCTAAATCGGCGAGAGTTTTGATGTTTGTGTGTTCACTTTATTTTATATTCTCATTGTTTCTTTCTGCTCAGCAATGCCTTCAACTTCACTTGTTCAGGGAGTTCAGTCATAGAAAATATTTGGAGGGCATGGGCAGATGGTGAATTCACCAGGGAGTTTATACAATTCTCTGATTCATTCCATCAGTCTAGAATTATACAGAAACAATCCCAGTATGAGCTTAAGCATATTCTGCCTGGAAGAAAGGCAGAAACAACAAAATGATTAAAAAATAAATTTGAGTAGCCCTCCGTTTTCCCTGTAGAATCATTCTAATTAGATTTTGGCTGAACTCTGCCAGTTCCTCACCCCTGATAGTTGCATTTTTCAGTTCTATATTGCATTTTTATCAGTGTCATTTTTGTTATAATGACATTTCTCAAGCTTTTCTTTATCTGATCAGCCTTTCATGAATTCTAGAAATAAATGTGTATTTATTGTATGAGCTTTAGTTTTTTGGATGCTTACTTTTGACACGATCCACTTTTGTTATTTCGCAAATTAGAAACAAAATTTATGATACAGAAATATTTTATATGTATAAAATATAGATGTACATATAGGTGTGCATATATGAGTATATACATTTATGTCTACATATAATCTACCTCCCTAAAAGATTTGTGTCAATTACTGTGGTTCTCAGTGAGGTGCAGTTTTAGTCCCTATTGCATGTTTGGCAACACTTGAAAATATTTTTGATTGTCACAACCTGGATGTCAGAAGATGGGTAGAGAAAGTGGGAAGTCCTACTGGCATTTAATGGCTGGAAGTCAGAAATGCTACTAACAATTCTACAATGCTTAGGTGAGCTTTCCTACCTCCAACAAGGGAAAGGAATCATCCAGCCCAATTTGTCAATAGTGCTGAAGTTGAGAAATTCTGGTCTAGTTTAAAAGCAGGTAGTATTAAGGAGGGCAAGTGTTGTGATGAGCCCTGGGTGTTATATGTAACTAATGAATTGTTGAACACTACATTAAAAATTAATGATCCTGGGGCACCTGGGTGGCTCAGTTGTTAAGCGTCTGCCTTCTGCCCAGGTCAGATCCCAGGGGCCTGGGATCGAGCCCCGCATCGGGCTCTCTGTTCTGCAGGAAGCCTGCTTCTCCCGCTACCATTCCCTCTGCTTGTGTTCCCTCTCTC
>JAQQSY010005366.1:0-11705 GCA_028646535.1 Procyon lotor | reverse complement strand
GGGCCCCTGAAGTATGGTGAGTCTTAGGTAAGCTTCAGGGAGAAGTCAACTTACCTACTTTCCGGCATCTGTTGAAGGCACCCGTCTCAGAAATGCCTTACCACCTACCTTTTTTCCTCCTCTGTTTTTACCTTTCCATCCAATCTCGGGGAGCAGGGGGAAGCCAGCAACGTACGTGCAAAAACAAAAAAAGACAATTCTCTGATATGAAAAACACCCTTCCCCCAGTATGTGAAAGCCACTGAGATTGTTTTAAATAGTCCTTATCTTTCTCCTTCAATAAGAAAAAATAGGAAGCAACCCAAAGGTTTAACAGAAGGCGGAAGGCACTCAGGCTGCTGTGTTGAATGAATGAACGTCTCCTGAGGATTTCTGTGGGGCTGTTGAGATAATGCTTAGGAGGGCCTTGTTACAATTTGGGAAAGCAGTTACCTTAATTAAGCCAAAGGAAGACAAAGGCATACCACAGACATTATGATCCCAATCATAGAATTTGCATAGAAAAAGAGAAACAGCTACTTCATAAGCTTCGATCCCCTTATCATTGTTCCTTACACAGAATCATACCGTGTATATATATATACTCCTTTGTAGGCATGATAGAGTTGATTATTTTTTTAATCCTAAGAAATACACCAGAACATCAACAATGGCCGTCTGCAAGTTGGGGTTCATTGATTTCAATGTAGGTTGCCCAAGCAGCATATTCTAACTAGGAGAGAAAAAGGGATTACTTAAAATATAAACAAACATACACCCACGGAATGCCACCAAGGCAATCGAGCCTCTCTCGGCCCCTCAGTTTGAAGATAGGGACACGGAGGCAGCCAAGCGCTTGCCCAGCTGGGCAGAAGGAAACGGTGAGGTCACTCCGTGGTCCCGGGGACCCTCCCAGGCCGCTGCAGCCGTCCCCACGCTGCTCCCGACGCTGGGAGTGGCCGAGTCACCGGATCTAGGTCACCTGCTTAGGTAGCCGGGGTGCGTGCCATTCCAGGGCTCCCTGAAGCCCGGCCCCCGCTAGCGCTGGAGGCCGCTGGACCTCCGCTGGGGGCGCGGGGGAGGATCTGGAGGGCAGGGGGCGGGGCGCGGACGGCCTCCCGCTGAATAACCCTCTCCCCGGCCACCCTGCCGCCCTACCCTGCTGAGTCACGCTGGCAGGCTCTGCGCGGAGTCACGCTCACAAGCCTGTTTTCGCTGAGTCACGGTCCCGAGGTCTGTTTTCGCTGAGTCACGGTCCGCGGTCCGATTTCGCTGAGTCACGGTTCGGATGCTCGGGCTCCCTCCCCGCCCGGGGCGGGAGTGGGGGGGCCAAAGTCTAGGCGGCGGCGGCGAAGGCGGCGAAGGCGGCGACTCCCTGCGCCCCCACCCCCACCCCCCCGGTCCCGCAGCCGGGCCGAGTGCCCGCAGAGCCGGCGTCCTCCCCCACCCGCCCCGTGCTCCTCGGCCCCGCCGGCCTCCCCAGCGCCTCCGAGGGCCCCGCGGGGTGCGCGTGTGATCCCCCCTAGAGGCAGGGATCTACTGAAACACGGGGTCCAGGGCAAATCAGCCCCTTCCTGTCCCCCCAGCCGCAAGCTCATGGTCACCAGCACGCTAAGGAAAGACAGGAGCTGCGTCTTTCCACGACGTCAGCTTTACTACCAAAGCAGGTTCAGGATTCCAAACTCAGTGGCATTGGAGGACGTGATTGACTTGGCTCCTCGCTGGGCACACAAAGCAGAACAAGAGACAAGTCACACGCTAAACGAGATAACAGAGTGGGAAGCGAATGAAGCAAACGTGAAGTCAGTCTGTGGTTGCGCCGGAGAGGCAGGAGAGATAAGGCCTGGGTGGCCCCTGGGTCAGCCCTGGACACCTGCCAGGTGTGCCCGGCAAGCAGTGGAGGATGTCAGCTGCGCTCCAAGCCAGATCCCGCAGAGCTGCCTTTTTAAGTGGTCAGACAGCGAGGGGTCCAGCCTGAGGGGTCTGAACCACGTGCTGCCACACTCCTCCCTCTTTAGGGGGATTTCAGCAGTCCTGGGCCCCTGCAGACACGCTGTTCTTCTGCCTGTTATCAGTTTTGGGGTGTCAGCTGATCGGTCTCGGGACATCTCCAAGCTGTGGTACCCTTAGCGGCTTGCATCATTGCATCCAGGCCCCTGCTGGACGCGAGTGACCCCATCTTGCTCTCTCCAGAAGCAGGGGGACTGTGGACTGCAGAGCAGCGGGACGGCTCAAGGCAATGCAGAGGCTGGACCGGAACCCAGGCTGTGGGAGGAACAGTGGGGGGGCAGTTGATGACGTTTGAACGTAGGCTTTCCATGATGTATTTGTGCTGAAGTTAGAGTCCCTGGTGTTTATAATCATACTAACTGTACTATGGTTCTAGGAGGCTGTTCGCAGGCATGAGATGTGCTAAAGAATCAGGGGGCGAAGGGGTATGATGTCTGCAACTTACTCTCTAATAAGCCCGGAATATATTCATTTCTGTATGTAAAAGAGAGTGTGTGTGTGTATCTATGAACAAGAGAGAGAGAATGAATGATAAAACCAAAGTGACAAAATGTGAACGTCTGGTGAATCCGGGTGAGGAATTCCGTGCACTACTCCTTCAACTTTTCTGGACATTGGAAATTATTTCAAGGGAGTTTACTTATTGAGAAAAAAAATTAAGATGAGGACCCTGAGGTTCTGGTGGGGTTTTGTTTGTTTGGTTTTGAGAGAGCGAGCAGCAGGTAGGGCTGGAGGGAGAGGAAGAGAGAGAATCTCAAGGGGAGCTGAGATTGGAGCTGAGCACGGAGCCCCAAGCGGGGCTCGATCTCACCACCCAGAGATCATGACCCTGAGATCGTGACCTGAACTGAAATCAAGAGTCAGATGCTCGGGGCGCCTGGGTGGCTCACTTGTTAAGCGTCTGCCTTCTGCTCAGGTCATGATCCCAGGGTCCTGGGATGGAGCCCCGCACCGGGGCTCCTTGCTCACTGGGGAGCCTGCTTCTCCCTCTCCCACTCCCCCTGTTTGTGTTCCCTCTCTCTCTGTGTCTCTCTCTGTCAAATAAATTTTAAAAATCTTAAAAAAAAAAAGAGTCGGATGCTTAACCGACTGAGCCACCCAGGCGCCCCAAGGACCCTGAGGTTCTGAACCCCCAAATGAGAACGAGGTCTGCGAGACTTTAGTAACCCCACCCTACTCAGAACCATCCAGAAGTTTCTAAGCCGGAAAAAGGCTCTGGGGGGAATCCTGAAAGGGGAACTCGATGCCACTGTCTAATCAAACAGAGTGCTTAGTGAGGGCTTCCTCTTCGCCAGGCCCCATGCTGAGCCTCTTACATAAGTTAAACTAAACTAATTTAATCCCAATCACATCCCCTGGAGCTGATGCTGTTAGTTAGTTAGTTAGTTAGTTAGTTAGTTATTAAGATCTCTTTTGGAGTTCATTGCTTTAACCCGTCTCCACCGCCTAGAAGTGCCTTGATCCCATTGAACCACGTTGAACCGGGTCTTCGAGCCAGAGGCGGGCTCCATACTGCCGGGGCTGTCCTCACACCCCGAACTCTCCAGGGTCCGGACGGCTGCCTGGTCTCGTCACCGGTCTTCAGTCACTGGATCTGGGCAAATAGAAGTTGGACGATGCCCAAGAAAGATGTCGCTCTAAAAAAAAAAAAAAAGATGTCTCTCTTTCTAGACCCTTCACTGCCTCAGGGCCCAGGGTCTCCAGACAGCGGCTTGCTATAGACCTTGAGTGTGCATGAAGGGGAAGGGGAGCAAAATACACCCCCCAAAATACACCCCTTCGGCATATTGATTATTTTTGAATTGAAGTTGCTTAAGAAATAGCCAGTGCCAAGGACACTCTGAATCTCCTTTGTCCCCCTGAAAGCGGGAAATAAATCTCCCATGTGAAAGGAAATAAACCTCCCTGTACCAGGAGGGTAGAAGGCATCCTTATCGCCAGAGATAGGGCGATGGAGGCGGAGAAAACTGCATGCATAAAGCTTGTTACTTCCCCCAAGTAACTACTCCAAACCCAGACTTCCTTGGCTTGTCAATTGTTCACAAATGTATTGTTACTTTGTCTGAAAGATGTAAAAGGGGCCTGATTTGGTCATTTTTTTGAGTCCCATATTTTTATAGGCTCTCATGTGTACAAAATTAAACTTCTGGGGCACCTGGGTGGCTCAGTCTTTAAGTGTGTGCTTTCGGCTCAGGTCATGATCCCAGGGTGCTGGGATGCAGCGCTCGTGTTCCCTCTCTCGCTGTCTTTTATCTGTCGAACAAATAAAATCTTTTTAAAAATTTAAATTTGTTTTTCTCCTGTTAATCTGTTTTATCTCCATTTAACTATTAAACCAGCCTAAGAACCTAGAAGGGAATAGAAGAAACGTTTTTCTCCCCGACAAGAGATGGATACTCTGGGTCTCAAGTCCCAGGTAAGCTGTGTGACCGCAGGTGGAGAGTTCAACCGTGCCTGCCGCCATATGCAGGGCTCTGGGCCTGGAATGTGGATGCCGTGTGGTCCTTGCTGCCTTCATGGAGCTCACAGTTGGTGTGGGGGTCAGCTGGGGCACAGGAGGGTCAGTGAGGGGCCTTGTAAGGTGAGGGGAGAAACTTCAGGAAAGCCTGGGTTAAGGGGCGTCTGGGTGGCTCAGTGGGTTAAAACCTCTGCCTTCAGCTCAGGTCATGATCTCAGGATCCTGGGATGGAGCCCCGCATCGGGCTCTCTGCTCAGCGGGGAGCCTGCTTCCCCCTCTCCCTCTGCCTGCCTCTCTGCCTACTTGTGATCTCTCTCTCTCTGGGAAAGAAATAAATAAAATATTTTTAAAAATTTAAAAAAATAAAGATTGTATTTATTGAGAGAAAGAGTGTGTGTGTGTGCGTGTGTGTGTGCACGCGCGTGTGCAAGCAGGGAGAGGGGTAGAGGGAGACAGAGAATGTCAAGCGGACTCCACACTGAGCACCTAGCCGAACGTCAGCGTCCTTTGTGATCCCCCCTCCAATGAGGTAACCACCGATCTGATTAGATTAGCTTGCATTTCCCCAATTTTGTAAAATCCTATATTCATTTTATATATAATTTTACATAAATGTAATTAGACAGGGACGCCTGGGTGGCTCAGTCATTAAGCGTCTGCCTTCGGCTCAGGTCATGATTCCAAGGTCTTGGGATGGAGTCCTGCTGCAGGCTCTTTGCTCAGCCGGGACTCTGCTTCTCCCTCTCCCTCTGCCTGCTGCTCTGCCTACTTGTGCTCTCTCTCTATGTCAAATAAATAAATAAAATCCTAAAAAAAAAAAAAAAGAAAGAGGAAGCAATGGCTTTGACTCGGATTTGTGTGTATTGATACTAGGTGAAGGCTGTTAGTTATGTTGATTTCTCAAAAAAATTGATTAAAAATTAAATGTAATCAGTAAGGATTTTTTTTCTTTTAAACTGGCTTCTGTCACTCAGTATTATTATTTCGAGCTTCCTGTGTCTTGTTGCATGAAACAATGGTTCCTTCTCTTCATTGCTGGGAATCCAGGGTATGTTTATATCACAACTGTTTCTCCATTCACCTGTTGATGGACATATGGGTTGTTTCCATTTTGGGACTATTAGCAATAAAGCCACCGTGAACATGTGTATACAAGTCTTTGTGCGGAAACACGCTTTTTTTTTTTTTTTAAAGATTTTATTTATTTGACAGAGAGAGAGATCACAAGTAGGCAGAGAGGCAGGCAGAGGGAGAGGGGGAAGCAGGCTCCCCGCTGAGCAGAGAGCCCGATGCGGGGCTCGATCCCAGGACCCTGAGATCACGACCTGAGCTGAAGGCAGAGGCTTTAACCCACTGAGCCACCCAGACGCCCCTAAGCCTGCTTTTAGGCAAATAAGGCAGAAGGCAGATAGCGCTTTTTTGGCATTTGCTGTTTCTCTTTAGCTCAATATAACCCTCATGCAAAGTGGCATATTCTGACCCCTATCATATCTATTCGTTTTAAGATCCCTTCCCCACCCCCAGACGAAAGTGAAAGTTCTGGTTGCTTTATACTCCAAACAGGGTGGGGGTAGTCCCACTTTTTATTTTTAGCCATTCAAATGGGTGTGTAATGCTATCTCATCGTAATTTAAATTTTCCCCAATGATAGATAAATTTAAACACCATGCTGTGCACTTAGTTAGCATCCATATATCTCCTTTGATGAATTGTCCCTTCAAACTTTTTACCCATTTTATTTATTATTATTATTTTTAAAGATTTTATTTATTTATTTGACAGAGAGGAGAGAGATCACAAGTAGGCAGAGAGGCAGGCAGAGAGAGAGGGAAGCAGGCTCCCCGCTGAGCAGAGAGAGCCCAATGCGGGGCTCTATCCCAGGACCCTGAGATCATGACCTGAGCTGAAGGCAGAGGCTTTAACCCACTGAGCCACCCAGGTGCCCCCTTTTTAAAATTATCCATTTTAAAAATTAACTTATTTGCCTTCTTAATATTGAATCATACAAGTTCTTTACATATTCTGGAGACACGAGACATGTCCTTTGCTGGATATTTGTTTGCAAATAATTTCTCCTAGTCTCCAGATGGCCTTTTCTGTTTTATAACAGTGTCGTTGGAAGAGCAAAAGTCCATTTTGATAAGGTCCCACTGATGAACATTTTTTCTTTTATATTTTGTGCTTTTTGGTGTCATATTTGAGAAATCTGCCAAATCTAAGGTCCCTGAGATTTTCGCTTATGATATATTCTATATTTTACAGTCTTCACTCTTCCATTGAGGTCTGCAATCTGTTTCTGGGCTGAGTTTTGAAAAACAAATAGCTTGGCAAAGGAGTGGGAAGGGGGGGCTTGTGTGTTCTAGGCGGGAGGGACCACCCTGAGCCAAGGGCCAGAGAAATGTGTGCCTGGTTGGTTGGTAGGGGGTATTTCTGAGAGTGGCGTGCAAGGTGTGAGGGAGCAGGTGGGGTGACGCCCTCCTGCCGGACAGGTGGCCAGGGCCAAGGGCAGAGAGCCAGGTGTGCTGGCAAAAGAACTTGCATGTTATCCCAAGGGCAGTGGGAGCTACTGAATGGTTCTGACCAGAGAGGGGTGGCCTGGTCACAGTCGCCTTATCTGCAAAATCCAGGGCGGGAGGAGGAGGGAGATAAGGAACAGAAAGGTTTTCCACGTGTACGTTGGAATCTGCCTTTGGCTCCCCAGGCCTCTCCAGAGGCCGATGATAAGCACCGTGAATTAAATGTTAGCGTTTCCTGGTGACTATTTGTCCTACTGCTCTGGGGAGCTCTTTTGTTGCTGTTAAAAAACAAAATTCAGGGGCGCCTGGGTGGCTCAGTGGGTTAAAGCCTCTGCCTTCGGCTCAGGTCATGATCTCAGGGTCCTGGGATGGAGCCCCACATCGGGCTCTCTGCTCAGCAGGGAGCCTGCTACCCGCCCACCCCCCACCTGCTTGTCCCCCCTCTCTCTCTCTGTCAAATAAATAAATAAAAAATCTTTAAAAAAAAAATTCACCTGCGTACTTTTCAAGATCAAATTGGCTTTATTCAGTGCTTTGGGAATCGAGCAGCACCCCATCTAGCAGACAGAAGGGAGCACTGATGAAGGGTTTTTACAGGCAGGAGGAGGGACGGGCAAGGAAGCCAGGCCTGGATTTTTCAGGCAAGGTCACATCCTTTAGCGTAAGGGTGGCGAGGGTCTGTCAGGCTGGTCACCTCACTGGTCTGCCCAGGGGATTCCAGACCCATTAGGTAAAAGTAACATTCCTGAAGAGGCAGAAACTGAAATCAGGTCAGACGTTAGCCTTGGTTTGCTGACACGGGGCTCAGTGCAAGTGACTCCATTCGGGGCCTGTCCTGTCTTTCTTCTTTAATATTAGGAATGTTCGGTCTCTTGTCTGTGATTCGAGCAGCATTTTCTCCCAGTGCGTCGTGGGGTCTCAGCCTTGCATATAGGGGCGCTTGTAAACCAGAAGGCGGCTGTGTTTGGCAGTCCCGTCTGAGGATGTTTTTACAGTTTGGGCTTGTTTGCCTTGCGGAGGAAGGCTGCACCTCCCCACTGGGCTCCCCGCTGCCCCATCCCTCCGCTGGGTCAAGGGCATATCCTCTTGGCTCTTTGTGGAGTAGGGGGCGGTCAGGACACCCTGGGTCGCCTTATTAACCTGGGATGCCCCCTGCGTGAGGCTACCCAGGGGGGGTCTCCTGCTTCTTTCTCCCTGAACACCGTCCAGCCCAGGCCAGACCCCCTCCGTGTCCCCTAGTCTCAGCTGGGGGCCTCCCCTCTGTTTTTCACCTTTAGAGCCTTGGGAGACGGCAGGGCCCGCCCTCCGTCCAAAACCACTTCTGTTTTCCAGGCGAGCGCCCTGGGTGCCTCCGGAGTGCTGAGTCGAGATTTCCACATTCCCCGGAGCAGCTGCGTTTCTGCTGAGTCACGGTTGGGAGGGGGGCTCGCGGAGACAAAGGGCGGGCAGGCGGATTTTGCTGAGTCACCGGCTACTTCCTCTGCCTCCCTTGGACTGGTCTCGGTGAAAGGGCAGCTTTCACAGCCAGCCGGAAGAAGCGAGGCTTCCAGAAAAGAGCAGAAGCCTCCAGTTTCTCTCTAGTCTTTGCACGTTGTTTGCAAAGCCCTGTCCCAGGCATCTTGAGGGTGGTTCGTCCCAGACCATGCCGCTGAGCTTTCCCCATGACAGTAAACCACCAATTCCAAGTTCTCTGGGACTTGTCTCCATCCTCGAATCCCACTTCCTAGTCTTCTGGCCTTCTTGATGGCTCTGCCGTTAGAATACGGAGGTGCTGGGCTGCTTCTCAGCCTGTCCTGTCTGAGCCCTAGATTACGGTGATGGGCAGCCTTCTGCCCCTGGCCGTCTTCAGGCCAGTCCGCCCCTCAGCATCCACAGCAAGGATGCCAAGTGAGACGTGTCACCCCCTCACCCCCCCCAACTCCAGACCCTGCAGCTTTGCCTACTTACAGAAGGTCCTTGCAACAGCCTGCAGACCCCAGGTGGGAGAGGTAGGGGGGGTCTTTCTCCGTCTCCCCCAGCTCTGTCCCCGTCTCCCCCAGCCCTGCTCTGCCGCTGCCCCTCCCTCTCTCTGCTGCCCCGTTTGTCCCACCTGAGGGCCTCCGTCCTGCCTCTCCCCTACTGCCCCGAATAACTTTCCTCCCACACCTCCCAGCCTGTGAGTCCGCCCTGACCTGCCCCTGATTGAACACTGCAATCACCGAGTCCTTCTAACCCTTCATCAGACATCCCTGCCCTGTCTCTTCTGCACCTGGGCAGGGAAAGCTCTCCACCTGTCAGGCTCCTGCGAATAGATGGGCCCCATCCAGAGAATCTAGAAGGATCTCACCGGCTTTGAAGTCTGTCACTTTCATGACACGTGCGAAGGGCAATGAGCCCATCCAACCAGTCACATAACCTAGTCCCGGGTTCCAGGTGTTAGGGTCCGGGCATCTCTGGGGGAGGGTTGGGGGGAAGGGAGGGGGCCGTGACTCTGCCCACCACCGAGGAACTCCCACCTCCTGGGTTTGGTGAGGATGAAATGAGACCACGTTTGGAAGAATGCTTGACTGACGGCAGACCTCTGGATGTCTTTCCAGTTTCTACCCACATTTGTCTTCCGTGCCCCTGCCCCCGTTCCAGATCATTTTCCTTGGGTCCCAGACTTCTTCCACCAAGATCCTGAGCTCACAGGCTCTGTCAGGGAGGGGGTTCCAGCCTCCCCAGCTTTGTATCTCTAGCACTCATAAGAAACGGGCCCATTCTAGCCACTCAAGCATTTGACCCCCGAGAGGAAGGCCTGGAGAAGAGAGGGTGGGTTCTCTGAGGAAATGAAGCTCTAATGGTGGACTATTCCACACATCGGGCTGGGAGATGACAGAAGGGAGCCCTGGAGGGGGAACCCCCAGGGTCGCTGTATCCATCCGTGTCCTTGAGGGGGGGCCATCCTCTCCCGTTGTTGTTGTAAAAATTCTCATAAACACAGTGGCTTCAAACGACGCACGTTTAGTCCGGCGATCCGGAGGTCAGAAGGCCTTAAATGGTCAGTGGGGGCTGTGCTTCCTCTTGGGTTCCAGGGCAGAATTCACTTCCTCGCCTTTTCCAGCTTCTCGAGGCTTTCTGCTCTCCTTGGCTCCTGGCCCCCGGCCCCACGGACAACACTAGCATCTTCCAGTCTCGGAGTCCTGTTTCTCTTGTCATGTCCCATTCTGTACCTGTCACCCTGCAGCCTCCCTCTTAGAAGGATTTCTGTGATTCCATGAGGCCCACGGGGATAATCCCCAATAATCTCTCCATCTCAAGAGCCTTCAATTAACCACATCTGCAGAATCTCTCTCACCATGTAATGCAACATATTCAAAGGTTCTGGGGATTCGGATGTGGACATCCCTGGCTGGCGAGGGGTCGTGTGTTATTCAGCTTACCGCAGGAGGAGAAAGAGTACCATTTGGATCATTCTGGTTGCTTGAGGACAGGGAAGGGGAAGTCAGGAAGCTGAATCAGCTTGCAGAAGGACCACAAGCTCAATGCTGAGACAGAGGAAAGAGCCAGATCAGCTCTGCCCTGGCCTCCTCTACGCCAGGGTTGATGGTGTGTGGGGTCTATTCTGGCCAAGTCCGGGGCTCTTAGAGAAGCAGTTAGAATGAGAAGCAAGACTGGGCTGGGAGCCAGGAACCCATGGTGACTGATGGCTCTGCGTTGTCCTACGGGGTGCAGCGTGGGCAAGCTGGTCCCCACTTGGTACCTCTGCTCCCCCATGTTGAATAAGAAGGAATCCGATCACAACAGCATTACTTTCTGGGGTTCCTGAATGGACAGGCTCTGGATGTGCTAAAAGGAAGTTTTCAGACCTTGACACTCTTATCCCCCAAATCCCTGGGGCATAGATGGATTCCCCTCTGTGACAAGACATGTGGTGTGTGGGGGGGGGCGGTCAGGAACATGGGCTCTGGCTGCAAAGCACCATGGTTGGAATCCCAGCTCTGCTGTCACTAGCCGTGTGACTTGGGAAAACTATTAACCTCTCTGTGCCTTAGTGTCTATGTGGACAGAATGGAGATGAAACTGACAATGACCTGGAAGGCCGATGTCAGGATTAAATGAAATCCTGCTCGTAAAGGCTCTGCGCATGGAAAGTACTCCGTAAAATTGGGCTAAGATTGTAGTCTGTAACTCGATTCCAGCCCCTTTGGGGCAGCCTAGCAATATTATCATGTTTACCGGAAATTGTGGTTTATCTATTCATTCTTTCCAATCAATCAGTGTGGGTATCTGCTAACTGCCAGGCTTTGTTCCAGGCTCCAGGATTTGCAGAACAAAGCAAAGTCCCTGCCCTCTAGGAAACTTGCATTCTAAGGAGGCCATTGGTTTCTAATAGTCCTCATTTCTAGAAAATTATTGGCAACACTTTTTTTTAGATTTTTGTTTATTTATTTGAAAGAGAGAGAGAGGGGCGCCTGGGTGGCTCAGTCCTTGAGCGTCTGCCTTTGGCTCAGGTCATGATCCCGGGGTCCTGGGATCGAGCCCCACATCGGGCTCCTTGCTCGGCAGGAAGCCTGCTTCTCCCGCTACCATTCCCTCTGCTTGTGTTCCCTCTCTCACTGTGTTTCTCTCTATCAAATAAATAAAACCTTTAAAAAAAAAAAAAAAGAAAAGAGAGAGAGAGCACTTGCGCACAAGTTGGGGAGTAGGCAGAGGGAGTGGGAGAAGCAGGCTCCCCACTGAGCAGGGAGCCAGACCCTGAGCTGGATCCCAGAATCCTGCAG
>JAQQSY010005365.1:0-11706 GCA_028646535.1 Procyon lotor | reverse complement strand
CACAAGTAGGCAGAGAGGCAGGCAGAGAGCGAGGGAGAAGCAGGCTCCCTGCTGAGCAGAGAGCCCGATGCGGGGCTCAATCCCAGGACCCTGAGATCATGACCTGAGCCGAAGGCAGAGGCTTTAACCCACTGAGCCACCCAGGTGCCCCTAAATTTAACAGGCTTTATTTTTAGAGCCGTGTTAGGTTTGCAGCAGGATAAGGGAAGGCACAAGGAAGTCCCGCACGCCCCTGCGCCCCCACACACAGCCCCCCATGTTGCACACCCAGCAGGTGGGACCTTCGTCACAGGGATGAGCCTTTGTTGGCTCACCGTCTGCACCCAGCCCCGGGGTGTGCCTCCTGCGGGTCAGGACAGACGCAGAATGCCCTGTGTCCGCCGGCACAGGCTCGGGCAGAGGAGTTTCACAGCCGGAAGCCCCCGTGTCTGCCTGTCCCCTCCCCCGGCCCCCTGCCCATCTCCGCGGTTCTGCCTTTTCCTGAGTGTTAGTAGCGGGGGATCCCGGGATGCGGCCCTGCGAGGCGGGCGCGTATCCTCGGCAACGGGCATATGAGCCCCACGTTCGTTCTGGGCATAGGGGAACCTGAGTGACCTGGGGAAGCTGCTGATGCAGGGCTCCTTCAGCGTCTGGACGGACCACAAGAAGGGCCACTCCAAGGTGAAGGACCTGGCCAGGTTCAAGCCCATGCAGCGGCACCTCTTCCTGCACGAGAAGGCCGTGCTCTTCTGCAAGAAAAGGGAGGAGAATGGGGAGGGGTACGAGAAGGCCCCCTCCTACAGCTACAAGCAGTCCCTGGACGTGAGTGAGGCTCTTCCCTGCAGCTGCTGCCCCGACGGCGGGCACACGGCCACCGGTCGAGGCTCCCGCAGCCGCGGCCACGCCGCCCATACCTTTGGGGGTGGGGCCCGGGACCCCATGTCCTCAGCCCCCACCCAAACCACTTCCTGCATCTGGACGACGCACTGACCCCTCTCGAAGACGGGAGGTGCTGTCATCCCACATGTAACGGATGTCCATCCCCCCTTGCGTGGTCAGATGGCGGCCGTGGGCATAACGGAAAACGTGAAGGGTGACGCGAGGAAGTTTGAGATCTGGTACAACGCCAGGGAGGAGGTGTACATCGTCCAGGTGGGGCCCGCCTTCTCTGGGGCCGGGCGTTGGGTACAGGTTTCTCCAGCGAGGGCAGGCATCTGGAAACTTCGGGAGGGGGGCTTATCTCCAGAGGCCATGGAGGGGCGCTGCCCTGAGCCGGCCCCGGGAGGAGGCGCAGGGGACCCACAGTTAGGGTGCGGGAACGGCATGGCCGGGAACACGGGCTGGGGGTGCGGCTAGCCTGGGCCGGGTCACACGCGTGACCGGGTCGTCCTGGTCCTCACTGCCCCCGCCACGCTGGTGAGTGCGTCCTGAGCCCATGTGACCCCCGCCCCTGGGCCCTGTGTTGGGGTTGGCCAGCACGGGGACGGGCCCCTTGCGGTGGCCCCCACGCTCAGATGGGGGATGCGGGTCCGCGGCACCCCACCCCAGCCCGCACAGCAGCAGGGCAGCCCGCAGCCATGGCACCCGGCTCCGGCTGGGACACCGGCTGTGCCAGGAGGGACCGCGGCCGCTCCTATCACGTCCTGGGCGCCAAAACGATGCCATGCGCCGCTTCCCTGAGAAGCGTGCGCGGTTTGTGCCCCAAGTGTCCACCGAGTCCGATGCCCTCAAGGCTGTGAAGGGGGGAGGCTGGGCGGTCGGCCCGCCGCCTGTGTGGCCCGCGGGCCCTCCCGTCCTGTCCTGCCCGTGCCGCAGTCCCAGGGCAAGGGCCCCGCCGACCACCCCCTCCTTTCTCCGGGGCAGCAGCCCCACTGTCCACTCCGTGGGAGCCCACGGCCCACTCTCCGTCCTGGGGAGAGCCGGGGGGAGAGCAGAGGCTTTGGGGGTCGTGTGTCCTCACGTCCTGGCCTTCCTTCCGGCACAGGCCCCGACCCCCGAAATCAAAGCCGCGTGGGTGAACGAGATCCGCAAAGTGCTGACCGGCCAGCTGCAAGCCTGCCGAGGTGAGAGCCGCGGTGGCCGCGGGCTGCTCCTGGCCTGGGCTCCGGGCGCACTTCTGCGCACGTGCAAAGCCCCCCCAGACCCGGAGTCGCTCAGCGAGGCTCTGTGCCCCCCTCCCCACAGAGGCCAGCCAGCACCGAGCGCTGGAGCAGTCCCAGAGCCTGCCTCTGCCCGCGCCGCCCGGCACCAGGTGAGGAAGCCGCCGGGGCACACGCCTCGCTCGGCCGGGAACCCGCGGGAGTCCGCGTGCCGCTGCGCCCCCGCGGACGGTGACCCCCGGGGTCCCGGGTCACTCTGGGATGGCCTGGGCCCCGGAGCTGCTCTGTGGTTGCGTGCTGGGGTCCGTCCCCGCCCCGCGCAGGCCAGCTCCTGCCGTCTCTGTTTTCCGACTGTGGGTGATCTGCCGGTACAGTCAGCCCAGGACGTGCTGCCGGGGAGGGTGACAGCCTCCATGTTTCTGCGATGGCGGCACCTCAGACAGGGACCCGGACTTCGGGACAGAGGCGCAGAGCCCTGCCCGACACCCGGCCTCGCTGGCTCGCCGTGCCTTCTCTGCCCTTAGCTTTCCTTTGTCGCTCATGTGTGACCGGCGGCTCCGTGACTCTATTTCCCGTTCCTGCTGTAAGCCCCTGTGATTGTTGGTGGGACAGGGTCCGGTCCAAGCAAGTCATCCGCCCAAGGATGGTTTGAAAAGAGAAAGTCCTCCCTCCCCAACCCAGAGAAACCACCGCCTCCCTCACGCCCGGCACGGGGGTCCGGCTGCGGGAGACCCAGAGGGCGTGAAGGGCCCGGGGCCGCCTCGGCCTCAGAACCTCAGGAAGGGCTGGGAAAACCAACCTGCAGGGTTCTCCTTCTTTTTCCGGTGTGTGTGGTGTCATTAGTCCCTCGAAAGGGACCACGAGAAACATCAAGAAGCTGGAAGAGAGGAAAGCCGACCCCCTGAGCCCGGAGGGCTACGTGAGCCCCACGTCGCTGCCGAAGCCCCCCGAGAAGGGCGTAGGTAGGTGTCTGCGCCGGGGCCGCGGGACCGCTGCCCGCACGGCTGGGACCTCCAGACGCGCCCCCCACACCGCCCTCTCTCTTCCTGTGTAGATGACACGGTGCCCAGCTCTACCTCAGAAAGCTCCGCGCTTTCCAGAAAGCGCTTTACCCTGCAGGGCTTTGCTAACCTCAAGGGTCAGAAAGGTAAAGGGCACCCGCGTAAAGCCCTGCTGTGGACGTGTCGCTCACCGTGGTGGCCTGTTTGTCATCCATTCGTGTGGTGCCCATCGCGTGGGCGGCCCGGCGTCTCCCGGTGATCCGCGGGGCCTCGGGCTTGAAAAGCTGGAAGCGGGCTTTTCCAGCGAAGCCTCGCTCAGAAACGGGCAGTGTCCTCCGCTTTCCTCGGGGCGCCACCCCCGCCCCTCCCTGCTCCCTCCCTGCTCCCTCCCGTGGGGTCGCAGCGTCCCTCGCGTGGAATGAGCTGCTCGCTCGGGAGCCGCGTGGAGGGAGGCGCGGAGGCCGCTCAGGGAGAAGGGTCCCGCAGGAAACCCACTGCCAGTTTTCACCGGTCCAGAGAATCGGAGGGTTCTGTTTTGGGCTTTGGTGCGATTTATAAAATAGTGTTAAGTTGGTCTCAAACTTTAAAAAAATCAGGGACACATTCGGGGGCTGACTGCTGACGAGCCCACTTCCGTGCTGAGCTCAGAAACGCCCCTGCACGCGGCCCCCGAACAGGGCCGACCCCGAGCAGGGCCGACCCCGAGCAGGGCCGACCCCGAGCAGGGCCGCCCGCCCCTCCGGCTCTCCGGGCCTCTCCCGTCCCCCGCACAAGGGACCCACCCGCCAGCTTCGTTCTGCCCCAGGAAGCTATGCTTGCCCCCCGGAGACGAGCCTGCCGGGTGCCCCTCGCGGCCCAGCATGAGCACCGCTCCCGCGCCTCCCCGCGCCCCGCCCGCAGCTCCTCACGAGCTCTCCTCTGTATTTTTGCCTCTTCCTCCTCCTGCAGCTTCTCCTACCAGCCCTGACAAAAAAGCTAAGCGACACGAAGTGAAGAGCGACCCCACGCCTTTTGGTTTACGAGGTAGAGTGGCCCCACCTCCCGGACGTAGCTGGACATCCCTGTGCCCGTCTGGTTAGGGACACTGTCTCGCCCTCACTCGCCACCGGCGACACAGAACAAAATAGGTCCTCCTGCCAGGAGCACACTCGTTGTTTTCTCCAAGTGCGATGCTTCCGTGACAGGTTCTGTGAGCCCGGCCCCTTCTCAGTCGGACTCCCGCCAGGTGGGCCAGAATCTACAGAACCAGCCGCGGCCCGGAGAGAGGCCGTCGCCAGGCTGGCATGCAGGTTGGGCCGGGCTGTTACAGCGGCCGTGCAGGCGGCGGGGCACCCCGTCCTTGGGCCCCCGCCGCGCCAGCCTCTCCCCGGTGCCACCCGTGGTCCCGAAGCATCTCCGTGGAAGCCCGGAGCACAGCCTCCAACGGCCTCCTGCCGGCCCCACGGCGTGAGAGGACGATGGGCACACAGGTGGGCCGAGCTCCACACTGGACCTCAGGCCTTCTAGTTTTTGTCCCTCATATCACGAGGGTAAAGCACAGCCCCCAAAACCCAGAGCACCCCCGACCCAGGCCGAGGGCCTGCAGTTTGCAGGAGAGATTAACAAAGTGAATTTCCAACAATTGTGACGGTTCCCAACACGCCCCCAGGAACCCAGGGTGCGCCCAGCACACTCGGCCTCGAGCACAATCTGAGTGCCCAGGACCCAGACGGCAGCTCTCCGGCTGCCCCTGCATCACGGCTCAGCGGCCGGCGGCATCCCACATGGCTGGGTGGGCAGCACCCGGGGGCTGCCGCTGAGGTCCGGGCCTGGGACAGGGCTCACTTCGCCATGTCAGCCGCGTTTTCTGCTGACGACCTGGAGTTGTCTGAGCATCGCCCTGGGTGACGTCCCTCAGGCAGGAAGCTGGTGGAGAGGCTTGAGCCCCGGCGGTGGCCGCTCGCCCGCGGTTCCTACCGCCTTTCTGCCAAGTTGTGTCTCCGCACCTGTGCCAGGAAGAGGCGGCGCCTTCACAAGGTCACCACAGATGTGACCCCCACCCCTCCCCCACGCTGCCATCTGCTCCGCGCACCGCGAGCTGCGGGCCTCCTGGGCGCCCTCGTGAACGCTTACGCGCTTGCCCCTGAGAAGCTTCATCTGCCCGTCATTTTACTCAGTGTCAATGTCAGGGCTATTTTGCAGCGAACAGAGGGGACCACGTTGGTCATGTTGGCGTAACGTCATGTGTCTCCAGGAACTCACCAACGTCTCCGTAGGTCGAGGGGTGCTGTCCGGGTCCTAGACACGTGTGTCTTCTCGTCCCGTTGGTTCCTTCCTAACGCCCTTGTCACAAGGTTTTAACGTGGGGCTGCAGCTGGAGTCTGGGGCCGAGAAGGGAGCCCCGCCGGCCCTGTGGCTCTGTGCATACAAACCCCCGTCCTCCGCCGCGCCGAAGGCAGAGTGGGGGGCGCGTCCCGTCGCTTGGGCAGTCCCTTGGCCGCCCTGCCGTCCCCCCGTAGGAACAGTCTTTGCCGTTCTGTGCTCGGTGTCCTCAGACACGCCTGTGTCTCCAGGAGCCCCGTGTCGGGCGGTGGGCTGCAGTAGGAGGCCCCCAGCCAGGCTGCCAGGCACCGGGCCCCCCGAGCCCCCGCCCGTGCACCATTTGCCCTTTGCATGCTGTGCTTAGCCCCAGATGAGCAGGGCACACGTGGCTGGTTGGTTTGTGGCGGGAAACCCCATCCCCGCATGGACGCCAGCCCCCCGCTGCTCGCCCTGCAGCCCAGCCCCGAGAAGGCGGGCTGGGGGCTCCCCGACACTGGGCCTCTGTTGTGCTGTGGGCTCCTGGGGCTCGGAGGGCCCGTACTCTCACACTCTTCCTTCTGGGCTCAGCGCTGCTGGCTGACAGGGAGCTCTGGGCCCCTGCTCCCCTCCTACGAAGATAAGACTCCTAATGTCCCTTTAGCAGAAGTGGTTCACGGCCCACTGGAAACACCACAGGCCTCGGGATGGGCGGGTCCAGCCCCTTGGGCCTGTGCACCCCTCACAGCAGGGAGCGAGCCCATGGTCCTCGGGGAAAGCGCGCTGCCCTCCAGGCCACGTGGGGTCTGCAGCCGGCAAGTCCACAACCCGTGAGCCGTCTTCCCGCCGGCCTCCGGCCTCCGACCCAGGCGGCGCCCACGGTCCTCAGGCCCCAGCAGCGGGCTCCCGCCTGTCCCTTCAGTGCGGGCGGTCACTGGGTCCAGAATCAGGAGTCCAGCACCCCCGTCTCCCCTCAGCTCGATGGCTTTCTCCCTGAAATTTCCTCCAAGGGGGAAATACGGGTGTTAGTCTCAGGCTGCACAGTGGGGGAAACTCTAACGAGGGGGTTTGTGCGGGTTTCAGGGAGTCCCTGGGAAGCTCTCCCCACACGTGCAGGCCCAGCCGCGCTCTGTGGCCGGAGCTCATGCCACCGGTGGCCTGACCGGGAATCCCAGCCTCTCGGAGGTGTGACTCGGGTCTGTGTGCGGCAGCTCCTGGCCTGTGCCGAGAGGGTCACGGTGCCCCGACCTCACGGGCCTGTCCACGCACCCGGCGGCCGGTGTGAAGAGTGGTCCTGCAGGCCGTCTGCTGGGGGCCGTCTGCTGGGGGCCGCAGCCTCCTTCCCTTTGCTGGTGTTTGCTCCAGCATCTCCTGCTGGTGGCCCTTCGGGGTCTCTATGCTCCCCGGGTCTGCAGGCAGGGGCGTTGCGGCAGAGCCTGGGATCACCTCCCTGGGGGCTGGGCTCATCGCTTCCCCTGGGCTAGCCGGGCAACGGAAGCAGGTGCTCTGGGCCCTGTCTCCCTGGACGGACGAGGACACTGGGGCACACGTGTCGGCAGGCATCCCCAATGTCCGCTGCGTGTCGAGCTCCTGGGGAGGGGCCGGGACGGGGTCACAGGAATTGTGTTGGAGGGTGGTCCTCACTGGAGTCTCTTCTCTCTCAGGTTGGAGCAAGACCTCTCAGCCCTCGGAAGCCCCCGAGGACAACGGCTGGTCCAGTGCCGAAGAGCTGATTAATTCCTCGGACGCAGAGGAGGAAGGCAGCGTGGGCCCCAGGAAGCTGGTAACCCGGGGTCCCCCCAGGCTGTCAGCCCGGCACCGCTGGCCGTGGTGGGAGAGCTCCAGAGCGCCGGGGCTGCTGAGGCCATGTGCCCACCCTCCTCTGGCCCCGGCAGACCCCAGCCCACGGGCCGCCCTGCAGAGCAGACGGGGCACACACCTGCCCTGCCCTGCGGAGAAGGGCGGTGCTCTCAGGAGCGGCTGCAAAGCTGTGCACACTGCTCTCCCTCGCCGTCCAGAGGGCCCGGCCGACAGAGGGCAGCTCTGGGTGCTCCACAGGCCCTTTGCTTCCCATAGGCGACAAGGGGAAGCCATTTACTTGACTTGTGAGTCCTTAGAGTCAGGGCCACACCGACAGACAGTGCACGCTTGGCGCTGCCCTGGTCCACGCTCCAGGACTCCACATGGTGGGCTCTGTCCACGTGGATGTGTTGAGCCTACACTGGGTTCCAGGTGGTGTAGGCGCCAAACACTGAGCAGAGAACAAATACACAAGTGTCCAGTCTCACAGGGAGGCAAAGGAAAGGGTGGTAAGATACAGGCCGTGTTAGGTGAGGATGGCTGCCGTTCACATGGGAGCCAAGGAGGAGGGAGCAGCATGTGCAAAGGTCCTGGGGCTGAGGGCTGTGTTTGGAGTGTTTGAAGCCGGCTGGAGTGAGCTGTGCTGTCGTGAGGCTGGACCACCAGGCGTGAGTCAGGGGCACTTGACGGGTTGCTTGGATCTTTAACACGGTCACAGTGAGAGACTTGGCATCTTCTACGACCAGGAGTTCCTCCCCATTTGAGGTGACAGTCCCATCAGAAGCCCCATAAATAGCAAGGCCCTTCTCCTGGTGCCCACCTGGGCCCCTGCCTACGGCAGAGAGCCGCGCACCCTCGCCCGGTATGGGGCCCAGACTGTGCTGGGTGATGTGTGCGTCCTCCCCCCAGGTCCCAGGAAAGTACACGGTCGTGCTGGGCGATGAGAAGGGGAGCCCCGACACGCTTGCCGTGAGAAGTGGGGACGTGGTAGAGGTGGTGCAGGAGGGTGACGAGGGCCTTTGGTAAGACGCCTGGGGGGGCTCAGCCCCAAGACAGGGGGGTGGGGGGGGCGCGGCTGAGCCCTGACCGGCCCACGCCCTCTCAGGTACGTCAGGAACCTGAGCTCCAGCGAGGAGAGCTGGGTGCCGGCCAGCAGCCTGGCCACGCTCCTCGGCACGTCCGGCTCGGCCCAGTGCCTGAGCAGCTCAGGTAAGAGCCCCGCCCTGTGCGGGCCGCGCCCCGAGCCCGTGGGGTCCCGCAGCCGCGCGTGTGCAGGTGCGAAGCCGCAGCCGTTCTTGCCTGGTTTTCCCGCAGAGTCCAGTGCGGGGTCCACCCTGCTGAGCGCCTCCTCCAGCTGCAGCGAGAGCTGTGGGGCCCCCCTCTCAGAGCTCCAGGGGTAGCGCCGGGCCGCGCGGGACAGCAGCCTGCGAACCTCTAAGTTTTCCTTTGCTTGGGCTTGCTTAGTTTGGTGAGGGGACGGTGCTCTAAGACCCTGGGGAAGGAGGACCCTGACAAGACCCCAGCAAGGAGCCGCCTGCCGCCCACGGAACTTGGAGGTGCAGACGCAGGGGCCCGCGCAGGGAAGGTTCTGGAAGAGTCTGCCCTCTGGCCTCCACGCCGGGACCCCCGACAAGGGCGCAGAAGCCGGTGCACGGGAAGACCGAGGCACCCCGAGCTTCCCGGGAAAACCAGGACGGACAGCGCGCCAGGCCGCCGCGAGGAACCCGTCCTAGCCGCTCGGCGCGGTTCCCGGCGTTCCCGGTCGGTGCCTCCCGCAGGAATAAGCATGTTTTGGGAGAGGCGTGTCCACTGACCCAGCAGCTTGGTGGGGGGACTGTTTGGTCTTTTACAAAAGTTTTTTTTAAAGCAGGGATTGATTCCATGGCCATTTTTTGTGGTACTCTGGCCACTGATCTTTACCAAGAATCACTGTGTTTACATGAGACGACAATTTGATACTGTATTTGATATAAAACTATTTTCTGTTACGGGGTTTACACGACAGCGTGTTGTTTGTATTGTGGGTGGTCTGGGGCTCCTGTGGGGACCAGAGCCCTCCCCACGGCCGCCTGGGAGCCGGCCCATGAACACACATCCCCCGATGAAGTCCAGCAGGGTTTCTACAAACAGCAGGAGAAACCAAGGAGGGTCCCTTATCCGTGTAAGTTAATTTTCAAAAGAAAATTTGAACTATAATTTAAAAGATTTAGCTTCTTTTCTACAAAAAAAAAATGGAGAACTTGATTTTTTTAACTAGCTTCACTGAATCGGGATTTTTTATTGTTTTTAAAGAATTGGTCCAGTACGGTTTTGCCAGGGACCGTGTGCAGCGATGCCCACACGGGGGCTCCGCCAAAGCACGAGCCTCTGCCGGCCCCCGTGGCCACCTCCTGCGCTCGGTCAACCCCCTCGAACTCGGAAACACGAGGAGTCCGTTACTGAACCCAAGGCAGGACCCGAAAGAAAACGCTTCTGTTTTACCTTTTTGTGTTTAGGAAACAAAATCTGTTGTTTGGAAACACAGTCTGTATCCCCTGGGGGCCGAAACTGTTACGTGTGTGTGTGGGCGTGTGTACACGGGGTCCCGCGTCAGCGACGCGGCCTGGCCTGGCCTCCGCCGTGCTGGAAGCTGTCCCCAGCGGTGACCTCCGTGCGTCTCCGCGGCATCCGGGCTGCAGGGCCGTGTCTGACGGTCTCGCCACGGGCGGCTCGGCCAGAGCCCCCCCACCCCGGCCACCTCGGCGGCGTCACTGCCCTGGGGCCCTTTCTTCGTTAAGGCACTTTAAAACCTCCTGTTCCTGTCACCGCTTCTTGTTTCGTTTCAGGTCTTTTATTTTTTTTTCCTTGCTGATGTAAATGAAATTTAAAAATCAGAGTTCTTTACTGTATGGATGGAGTTTGAATAAATATCAGCCCCTCTTGCCGTCTGCCTTCGTCTGTGAACACAGAGTTCCTCCTGCCCCACATGTTCATCGTGCTCCCACGGGAAACACAGCAGGTGACCCAGACGGTGACCCGCATGCTGCATTTTGTCAGGAAATGACAGAAATAAAAGAGCACGCGTATTGTGTCAGCCATGTAAAGGGAACAGGGACGTGGGAAATCACCGTGTTGGAACAAGAGTCCAAGGGGTGACTTCTGAGGCAGGCAGGGTCCGGGTGGGGGCCACCGCTGAGAGCGTCCCTGTGTTTGCACCCGCCCGGAAGCCCAGAGCACAGCCTCACTCGGGAGCGGGACCCTCGTGGTTGTAATTGGCTAGATGGGTGACCCGAGCAGGGGCGCCAAGCCAAGGACGGCCAGTGTCTCCGTAAGGGGAGGGAGACGGGATGCACAGGCGGGAGGCCGATCTGCAGGCCCCCGGAGTGCCCGGCTGAAAGGGGCAGGTCCTCCCGATCCTCCAGAGAGATCCGGGCCCAGCCACAGATACCGTGCTTCAGGACCTGCGGCCTCCAGAGCCGGCAGAGGATGTTCCCGGGGTTGGAGTCCCCGCGGCCCGGGACAGGGCCCCCAGGAGTCCGGGAAGGCCTTAGTCCCGTCCAAGACGGGCAGCTCTGGGCCCGAGGGACCGTGCCTGGGGCGCTCCGCCCACCCGGGGCCTGTAGCCTTGGAGGCCCGGTGCCCAGGTGCTGCTCGTGGACCGGCCCGGGACCGACAGTGCCACCAGATGTGCAGGAACGAGGGCTCAGGAATGAACGGTTCTCCCGGTGCTGGGAGGAAACGGAGCCCGGGCTCTGAGAGCAGCTGCTGCGTCTGGGGTGCCCTGGGAATCCCCCCAGAAGGCCCCGCTCCGGTGCCTGCCGCGAGGGCCAGGTCCCTCCCCCACCAAGAACAAATTCCCGAGCAACTGCTGAGAGTAACAATCAGAAATTCCAGAAGTGACCAACAGAACATGTCCTCCCCCCAGGGACTAGTGCTTCCCGCCGGGGGTTCGAGCTGGGGCCCTGCGGGAAGAGCTGGGCCGTGGGGCTCCCATCCAGAGACGAGCCCAGCTGGCAGCCAGGCCTCCGCCATTTTGCAGAGGGTGGAGCCCATGCCCCCTGGAGGCTGGACGCCCATGTCAGTCCTGTGGGGTAACGGATGGTGCGGGGGGCCTGGGTCGGCCTGGGAGGCCTGGGAGGCTTGGCATCCTGAGAGAGGCCGCCCTGCCCGCCAACCGTGGACAGAAGGTCGCGCAGCTGGTGGCCTGGGCCCGGGATGGCAGGTGCCCCCACCCCTGTCCCACGAGGCTCGCTGGCTCACCCAGGATGCCAGGCCCCGGGCCGGCAGGCCCTGCGTCGGTGTCCACGGCAGCCCTCCTGGGAACACTCACATCCACACCCTGGCTCCTCCCTCCTCTCCGCGGAGTTACTTTCCACCCACATTCATTCTGAGTGCAGCTGCCGTGTAAGTCCCGGGGGCCCTTGAGGGGCACGTGGCCCACTCACTTCCAGCGCCTGTCTCTGTGCGGGGTCCCCCTCGCAGCCCCGCCCCCACGCCTGGGAGGCCGGTCCTCCCTCCCCCACCCCGCTGCGGCGCTTGCTCGGAGGCCAGGACTTTGCCCGCCCCCCCCC